>JBAMNC010001447.1:767500-890000 GCA_037902135.1 Cetoscarus ocellatus
AATAATAATAATAATAATATTAATGGTCATCATCATCGTAATAATGTTTATAATAAGCAGTGTGTATTTGAAAACTGCTGCCACAGCATTTCAGAGCTGCAGAGTCTGTCCTGGTACCAGAACCAGCATGAACCAGCATGAACCAGCATGAACCTGCAGAGTCTGTCCTGGTACCAGAACCAGCATGAACCAGCATGAACCAGCATGAACCAGCATGAACCTGCAGAGTCTGTCCTGGTACCAGAACCAGCATGAACCAGCATGAACCAGCATGGACAACATAACGATTCTTTTGTCGTATTGATATTCTGGGCCTATCCACCTTGTATTGTGATGGGTATCCTTTCACCAGATTCTTGCACAAAACACTCTTCTATATCAGAAATGTGATGTGTTCCCCCATGGTTAAGAAACAGGTTTGCTTTATATCACACCATCCTGACTTTACAGCTGATAGTTGAGGTTTTGCTCTGCAGACTTCTGGAGTGTGTGACAGTTTTAACTCATAAAGAGCATATATTTAATCATCAGTGTGTGGTTATGGGTTTTATATCTCTCTTTTTTAGTTTTATTTATGCTGTCAATATGAGGAGTCAGATCATAGTTTTGTCAGTCAGTGACACATCAGCTCTTTGTTTATTCATGAAGAAGTCTCCATCTTTTATTCAGACTTCTCCTCACTCAACAACCATGACTGACGCCCTGCGGAGTGAGAAATGACCACATGTACAAAACACGTCTCTGAATTCACAACTGCACAAAAACATCCACCCAAATTCTGCTAATAATTTAAAAATATCCAACAATAAAACTTTAGAGCCATTTCCTGCAGTCTGAAGACTTCTCCAAGAGGGAGGGATGAAGATTTGGAGGGAAAGAGGAGGAGGAGGCAGCGTTGAACTCTCCGTGGTGGTGCAGCAGTGCCCCCTAATGGCTGAAAACCTCCACAGGTTTGATGTGAACAAAGAGCAGCATCCTCTCAAAGACTTTAACCCCCCTTTAGCTACACTTTAATAAAGTTAAAATTATGTTTTCCTCTCAGGTCAATGAGGCCTGAAGCAGAGAATCGTGCACCAATAAGTTTGGATGATTAATTTGTAATAAAGCTTTTATTTTGAAAGAGCCTCATTAATTCTGATTTAACTTGTTCACCCTGCTCTGCCCCTCCCTCCATGTGTGAGACTGAAACTAGAATCAGATGGTCAGTTTATATCAAACACAAATACAGAGAAACACTCTCCTGTATGTGTGAGGCTTTGTGACTTCAGTGAAAATAATGAAGGCGTTTTTGTTTGAATCACGACTGAAAAGTGTTGTTGTTTTTGTTGTTTGTCTAGAAAGCATAGAGGTCTGAGGGTCAGATGATCAGAATTTTCTTTATGTCGGTCACTTTGAGACTGAAGTTAAAATGATGAAGGGAAGTCGATCTGCAGTGAAATTGTCCGAATTATAATGATTTACTTTGTTCTTCCCATCTGATTCTTTTTACTTATTTATATTTTGGGCAACATTTTGACTCTTTTCTCCAAGAATCTGGAAGTCTGTTTTCAACCTCTGTGAGGTTTCTGCTTTTTTATCTAATCTTTAAACATTACTCTCACCACCTCTGGACTCATTCTCTCAATCCTCTGACTTTTTCATCATTGTTCGACTTTTCCTCTTTGCCGTCGGGACGTTTTAAATCAACGTTTTTTCTTTAAACACATTTCATAGTTTTCACAAAGTTTCCATAAATGTTGTGTCTTTTTGTCCCAAAATGTTGTCCATCTTTGTTGTCTAAATTGTTTTTCTTTTTTTGTCTTACCTTTTGAATGTTTTCTTGATATTTAGAATTTTGTATTCTCAAAATATGAACTTTTTTCCCTCAGAGTTTAACTTTTGGCTATTGTCATGACGTTTTTCTGTCAACATTTTTACTTTTCTCATTAATTTCTTCAAAATTTGCCCCCATTTCAAAATTTCAGCTACTCTTCTTTTTTTTCGTTTGACTTTTTGTTCTTTTTTAACGTTTTTCTCTCACAATTTTGTATTTTCAGGTGCAGTACAAGCTTTTATCTCATGTGTCTCATATAATTTTATTATAATACTTTTTAAAAATATTTTCACTCAAAAGTTCAACTTTTTTTTAGTCAAGTTTGAACCTTTTAAAACATTTATGCATTTCTGCAGGATTTCATCCTTTTTCAGAAGAATAGATGATTTTTTTCATCCATTTAATCGAATTTCCTCACCTTTCTGTTCTCTCTTGATATTTTATCTTTTGTTTTTACCAACATTTGACTTCACTTCTTTTTTCAATCATTTTCCTCAATTCCAGTTTTGCTCAATAATTTGTCAGTTTTCACAGTTTTTTAAATCTCAGACTTTGAATCAAAAATTTTTGCTTTTTTTATTTAATTCCAAACTTTTTTTTGCATTTCATTTGGTTGTCTGGTGTATTTTTTTTTTAAGTTTTAACTTTTTGCTCACATTCTGGCTTTTTTTCTCAAAGTTAACAGTTTCCTCGATGTCTTTGGAGTAACACTTGACTTTTTAAATCATTTTAACTTATTTCTGCACACTCCTGTTTTTGACATCTTACATCTTTTGCAATATTTTCAGTTCTCTTGATGTTCTCTTCATTTTGAGAACCTTAAAGTTTTCACCTTTCTTCTCAAAACTGTCTTTGCTTAATTATGATACTTCTTTCACCCTAAATTTAACTCTTTGCTTTTATTTTGATTTTCGTCTCAATGTTTTGGACTTTTGTCTGTTTGACTCGTTCTTGTTAACAATTACATTTTTCTCTTGATGGATTTTTTCCCCCAACATTAAGACTTGGTTGGGCTTTTTATTATGATATATTTCCTTAGCAATTTGACTGATATTTTGCTCTTTTTAGACTTTTCTGTTTTCCCCAAATGTTCACTTTTTTGACATCTGAGCTGTTTCCAGACTTCAGACATTGTTGATATTTTGGCTGTTTTTCCAGAACATTTGGATTTTTTCCCTGAAATGTTTTGCATCTTTTTAGGACATTTAGACTGTTCTTTGACGTTTTATCTTCTTATCATTTTGATTTTTTTCTGAAAGTTTTACCTTTTCATCTCAACATTTGAACTTTTTTGTGACTGATATATTTTTTTTCTGTTCCTTAAATCAGTTTTCTATGAATTATTTCAACCTATTAAGATATTCCTCATCATTTGAACTTTGTTCTGAACTTTTTGCCTGTTTTCATAAGGACACGTCTGCCTCTTCTCTCTGCTCCTCTCTGATTCTCTGCAGTAATTAACAGTCTGTTTACCTCGCCATGTTTTCTCCCTGCTGGAGCCTCCTCAGTAAATTAGCAGAGGATGTGATGTACTGTCCTCGTCTGTATCAGGGAAGTGTGTGTTTGTGTGTAGTCATGGTTGTGCAGAGTTGAGTGTGAGAAAAGTGCGGGAGGTTCACCACGGCCTGAGGGTTTGTGGCTCAGATTGCCTCTCATCTGGTGAATGACGTTAGAATTTGTCCCAGAGAGTGTGGCCCGAATAAAAAACCTCATTAACTCTCGTATGTTTCCAAACATCATGCGTACTGCCTGACCGCTCCTTCTCACATCCAAATCTCTGCCCTGTCTCTTGATTTTAACCCTATAAGGTCAGGGTTTTCTGGATGTTCTGCAGGAGTGTGATAAGGGTGTCGTGTGGCGGGCAGACAGAGTCCAGCCGCAGTGACCAGCGTGTGGCTGTGTGGCGGTGTCAGGGCGGTGTTCAGGGACCGAGTGTTTGTGTCTGTGACCGGGCCCCACGTCTTGGCCAAATTACAATACGGGCTAAAACTGACATTTTGTCTTTGTTCACTGATGACAGTGCTGTCTGTCGAACAGGGCTGTGGATATTTTCTTTCCAACAAGACACAACCAAAGCCCATGGTTGTTCTTACATCACTTAATAATTGATCAGCAGTTGAGTTTTTAGTGCCAATGAGCCTTGAGCAGGGTAAGTGTGACAGATTTTTATTCAGTAAAGTACAACTATCGTGAATGAGGACTCGAGTACTTCCTCTTTAGGAAACACAAGTACTCGAGTACTGATTTGACCATAATATCTCATCCTGTCTGTAAATTCATACACACTCTACATTTTACTTTTGACTCTATTCGTCCATCCCAGGGGAGACGACCGTTTCATCTCTGCTCAGCAGTTATGAAGTCAATTTCTTGGTCAAAGTCCAGAACCACAGACAGTCTTTTCCATCATGCATCTAAAAAGTAAATTCATCTCAGCTACAATATTTGTGACAGTGAGACTTCAGGAATTGATTTTTCTTCATGATTTCTAGTCAGAGAATCATTTTTGTATTCACGTTAAAATCCAGTTTAAGTCTGACCAACATCAGTTTTACTTTAACAGCATCGAAATGAAACTGACTGATAGATTCAGAACAAGTTACTGATCTGTGGGAAAATCATGTGGAAACAATATTTTCATGAGAATAAAACATGCTGTAAAAACATTGTGATATCATCAGGCCAAGTTGCAACATCATGATGAAACTATTCCACTCTCAGTTGGCTCCTTTGTCTGAAGCATGTGATTGTTTTTGGACCGGTTTCCTCCCGGTTTTGGCTCAATTAAGCTAACTGTAGCTTTGCAGTGACCCAATAATCTGGAATAAATGATGCTCAATAAGCAGGAGCGGCAACTAACATTGATAAACTTTATGCATTGGCCTTAAAGAAAGAGGAACTTGTGAGTGAGTTTTTGAAGTTTTATTTAAACAGTACTGAAAGGACACAGAGAGCTCAGACGAGGAAAAACTTTAGGAGTTTTAGTTTAGAGGATAAAAGGTGAGACGGAGACCAACTGATTGAAAAGCTGCTCAGAGCTACAACATGTATCGACAAAGAGACAGCTGCCCGTCCATCCCTCCTCCAGGGAGACGACCTTCAGCCGTGTGTGTCTGTGTCTGTGTCTGTGTCTGTGTGTGTGTATTTATGTGGAGTCCACTGATTTTATTCGAACAGTCCGGTGAGCAGATCTGTGATCAGGCCCCTCAGCTGCCTGGAGACAAAGCAGACCTGCTGACAGTCTGTGTGGTAACTCAGACCTCATTAAAAACCAGGATTTATGTGTGTGAGCTCACACACATGCACACACACACACGCACACACACAGGGTCACCTTACCTTTAAGAGCTCTCCCATCCTCTGAGCTGTCCATCATCCCACATCTCCCTCACAGCTCCATCCATCCAATCAATCAGTGAGTCCGATTTTCACTCTTATGTGTTTCACTTAAACCAGGACTTCACCGACTGACGGTGGGACCACGGGAACGTCCAGGCTCTGAAGTTTGACCTCCACATACCAAAGTTTACTGTGAACTGATTTGTTGTAAAGTAAATTCTACTGTTTTTCTATTGAGTCAAGCTCTTTGCTGACTCATCAGACCTGACACACCACATGGACTGTTTCACACATCCATGGGCTGCATTTTAAGTCAGTCAAACAAAACCACACTCGTAGCAACTCTCTTTTTTTGTCCTTGACGCCGATAAGCCTGGACATTTTCTGACTGGGAACATCCACCTGATGACAGACAGACTCTGGGAGGTCAGTTTTAGCCAGAGTCAATGGGTGTCTGTCTACATCCAGGACATTTTGTGAAGGTGATGTCTCATTGACATTTCAAGTGATTTTCTGCAAGTTTGGCACAAATGTCCACTCTTACTTAAAAATGAACATACAACATTTTGGAGGTCAAAGGGCAATGACATTTAGTTTCATATTCATCCCTTTTCAAGAGTGCTTTGAGGGAATTTCTCCAGACTTTGTGCAAATGTCTACACTGACACAGGTGAAGTAATCAGCGTTTGAGGTCAAAGGTTCAGGTTGTGGAGCCTCATGTTCATCCCTTGCTTATAAGAAGAATACTTTGAAAAACACTTAAAGGTAGAGCTGAACATCATCATCATGCTGATATGAAAATGCATAATGAGCCCATGGCAAAGGCCAGCAGCTGTGATGGTATGGGAGGGTGTTAGTGCCCATGGCATGGGTAACTTGCTCATCTGAAAGGTACATACTGGCTTTGGAGCAATGTGTGCTGCTGAACTGTCTTTTTCAGGGAGTTTCCTGCTTATTTCAGTGAGACAGTGAAGACACATTCTGTCTTCATTACAATACAGGATATAATAAAAAACTCAAATTTTGTCAATGAACACAAATACAAACGCGGGACAAACTGTAGGCATGGCTCCAGCTTTTAAATCTTAAATCCTAAAGATGAAGAAGACTTTCCCACCAAAATCATAGACATATGTTTCTGCCACTTGAATAAATCAGAATGACTTTGTTAGTGAGCAGGTGAGCATCAGACAGAAATAGAAAGAAAGCAGAAATATGTGATATTCTTACAGCAAGGGCTTCAGGTGATAAATTGAATATCCTCCTTTGTTTAATCCTGTGTGCAGACTTTCTCCTCCGTGTGTTTGACTTCATGTTTCCGCTCTTCCTGTGAAAGACCTATTCCTTCCTCTGCACCTTTCACACACAACAGAATGATGATCATAAAAAGAGAAACAGAGATTAACCTTTCTCTTCCACTCCAGGTCAACTTTAGGAGAATTTCTACTTTTTATAAGAACTGATTCTCTGACGGGAGGTTACACTGAAAAAACGGATGGATGGATGGATGGATGGATGGTTGTGAACATGGTGAATGGATGGATATATGAACAGATGGATGGGTGGATGGCTCTGGTCTTGTAGATGGCCTGGGATCCTTGGACAGACATGAGGACCCTCCTGAAAACCAGATGTTGCATCTCAAGAGGCTAACCTCTAATACATTTGTATACAGCAGAGACAAATATGATGAAGACAGGTCTATGACTGGTCCATGGATCTGTTACTAGCTTTAGTTCTTACTTTAGTCCACTTGTCTCCGCCCACCTCCCTTCGTTCGCCCACACACCAACACAGCATCGTGTGGATTTGCTGTTCATCATGAGACTGGATCTGCTCCAGACCTCCAGCTGATGAATAGGTTGTTTTTTTTGCCGCCGTTACTGTAAGCCCCCTACAGACACACCTCCCTGTAGTTTGGTTGGACGTGGACAGAATGCTGTGTAAATGGATGAATGGAAACATAATAATCCATATTTAAATGGACTGATAAATGATTTTAAAGGATATGTATGGAGAGCAGAGCCAGCTGGCACATTAGGCAATATAGGCAAATGCTAAGGGCGTTGTAGCCTCCAGGGGGCGCCACAAAAACAGGAAAAAAATTAATATAACTACAAATGATAATGCCAAACAAGTCTCCCTCACCCCCCCCCCCCCCCCCCCCCCACACTTTAGTTTTGCTTATAGATGTAAATAGGTTATTTTTTTTTAGTTTCTGTATATAGTTATTTTATTTGTTTTTGTATATAATTATTCAATACTGTAAATATAACTTATGTAAAGAGTTCTTGTGTGCAAACTGGTTATTGAAATTGTTTGATGTTGATTAATGTATTTATAATTTCTTACTATTATTATTATTTATTATCTTCTTTATGGGATTTTTATTTTGTGGTAAGGGTATTTCTATTGAATTTAAGATTTTTTAATATTTATTTGTAATTCATTAAGCATGTAAATTGGGTGACATGTTATCATATAAATTAAGGACAACAGTAAAAACAATGCTATTTGGTTTCTTTTGTAAGCGTGTGTAAATCACAGGTGGAGGGGGGACATGTAAAATCTTCCCGAGATTGGGTAAATTGGGTAGGGCTGACTCTGATGGAGAGATACAAACAGATAGATGGATGAAAACTATTTCCACATCATCTGATTGGCCCATAATGAATGTGATTGACATAATGATCATCCTGTTGCATTTTGGGTATGCTTTTTGTTTCCCAGACAGACTTGTGAAAGATATACTGCATTATTTATGTTGAAATTTCTATCTGGTGTGTCAGGTGACTTTCTCATGTTAAACTGAGCTCTTGTGCTCTTGAGGCTGTTTTGATGAAGACAAGAATTTGCTTCCTTGTTCCGAAGCAGAATATCTTCCAGCATTCAACCATCCACAATCAAACAAATATTCAAACAGAGCCAAACCCAAGGAGTGAAAGCACCTTCAGTCTGTTAAATATAAACTATAAACCAAGGTGAGCTAAGACTCAGCTGAAAGTGTCCTGTTCCATGTAGGAGGGATGTTTATGAGCAGATACAGTTTGTGGTGACTTTATCACCACATACTTTGACAGACACTCCTATCATCCCTATATCTGTGGGAGTATGTGTTGTTGTTTACATGTTTAAAATCCTGTTTCTCTCTGAGGATGAAGACAGACTTGTTTGTTTTCCAGCTGATCCAGAAATTAAAGAAAACTTAGTCACAGTTTAGTCACAGCCTTGTAATGTTTCAGAGATTTATGTATTTTGTTTTTTAGTAGTCTGCTTGTTTCCCTTCCAGCTTTGCGTGTTGTTATTTGTGAGTGCAAATTGGATGTGATTACACGTTCTGCTAATGAAGTGCATGTGTGCGCCTCCAACAGAATTCAAATGAGGTTTTTTTCTTATGGCCATGGTGATGAAGAACCGCCTGACATGGATGAAAGGTGACTCCTCTGCGTCCTTTATGTAGACTGAAGTTACTGACTTACAGCCAACTCCATGCAGGCTCCCTCAGAGACCCCTACCTCCAAATCCCCACCCCTCCCCCCGCCCTCTCGGGCCCAGAAAAAGGTTCATTGTGCAGGCAGGGAGTGAGTGAGTGAGGCAGAGGAGGCCTGGTTCTGGTTAGATCGCAGCGCTGCATCTGAAACACTCACCTTCCTCCAGGGTTTGCATCTGGAGCTGGTTTCCTGTTCAGCCTGAGCCGGGGAGGGGCGGAGTTTGGCTCTGCATTGTGATTGGGTGAGATAGAGCCTTTATGGACCCCAGGACTACCAAAAAGTAATCTGTCAATCACTGGAATAATGATTCAAAGCAGAGCATGATGGGAGAAAAAGACCATGATTGGTGTAAAAGAGCAAGAAGCCAAAGATGCTTTTGAACCAATAATCCAGCTGCAAACGCAGACTTTGGCCAATCAGACGGGCGTATTCAGGGAACAAAGAGCCGTATGTTCAGGATTTTTATCCTTGGTCAGAGTTTTTTCGGGAAAAGTTGTGTCACAGCCTCAAGTAATTTAAAGTAATGGCTTTTAGCTTTTAGTGATTTAGCTCTAAAATTAGCTTTGTTTGTGCAGAGCAGTGCCATTGTTATTCTGTAATCTTATTTAATAGTCACATTAGCGTGGCAGCAGGGCCACTGCATTTAGTAATGATGTGTAATAATAAGCTTCACTTCCCGTTATTACTACAGTCATTCTGTAGCTCAGACCATGAGCACAGCCCTGAATCTGCACAAAGGTCCTTGAATGCCTCGTAGATTAAGCAGTATGTAAGAAACTTAGGTGCAGATTTAAGAAAAATGAATATTGGGATTAAAATCATCCAGTAATCAATCAATCAGTCAATCAGTCAGTCAATCTTTGTTTTATAGCACCAATTCATAACATGTGTTATCACAAGACATTTTACAATAGAGCAGGCTGGAGACAAACTCTTCATTTTATGGATACACATATCTACATAGATACATACATATGTAAGTACACATACACACATATACATACATCCAGAGATGTGTCCAACCAGGCAGAGACAAAGAGACTAAAATAAGAATTTATGATAGAGACAAACCCATGGATGCCCAGATCATAAATGTGTCCTCATCACATTTGTCTCTGCTGAATATAGATTCATTAAAGGTAAGCCCCTTGAGATGTGGCCTCCTGTTTTCACGAGGGTCCTCATGTCTATATGGTAGTTAAGATATTTATTATGGATGTATAATCAATACAACCATGGATAGGGAGATCAGTCTAATATTAACATTAATATCTATAATGAATATACTCTGGAGAGGAATGATGTTGATTAATATAGCAGCATCTGGCTAAACAGTTATCAGAATTTGTTTACCTGGTCTAAAAGTATGAATTTATGTTCAGTGATGTTTCTGTTGATGGTTGATGCAGGATAGAGCACATGGAGTGGAGCAGGTCCACAACAGCAGGTCATCCATGATTGTTAGGGAAGGTCACACTAATATACGTGTGCTGTCTGCAGGAACCGCCATGTATTTGATTTTGTTAATCTCTGTGAAGTTAATATCAGGGACTGTAATGATAATAAATTGGGCTAAAGTTAACCTGTGTGTCTGGTTTACATCTAAAAAGATTTGCGACATTTTTTTAAAGTCTCCCAAACCAGCTAATGCTGAAGCTAACACTGAGGCTTTGTTGCAGTGTGAGCTGGTGTAAAGGTCACATAAATCTCATGTAAGAAAAGTCTTTATATCTCAGTAAAATACTTGGATTGTGTGGTTCGGAGTGGCATGGAAATGTTCCTGCTCCACTCAGTTCCCAGAGGTGTGCAGTCCTTACCTTTCCAGCGAGCCTGTGCCAGCTCTGTGAGCGACTTATTGTTGAGTTCAGTCTCAGAGCTGGAGGGTTTTACTCAGCCTTACTCGCTTCAGTCTGAACTAAACAGCTCCATTTCCTGCTGTGGCGCCGCGTTCTGCAGCTGACAGCGGCTTTATAGATCTGCTGAGGGGACGCAGTTACAGAGCATGCTTCCTCTCACATGTCAAAATACATAAACATGCTGGGTGGTGTAGAGTTTCAGGTTACTGGAAGTTTGCTGTGGAGTAAAAATGAAAGAAATTCCAATTAAGTATCCCCACAAAAATGATGATGGAAAGACTTTTAATGAGAGAAACTTAAAGGTTTTCTTTTATTTCATGGAGACTGGAAAAGTGCTTATTATCAAACACAGACATGGAGACATGCCACAGTAGCTGCAGATTAATGCAAGTCTCAAGTCCCTTGGCTAGATGGTGTAAGGTCAGGGCGCCTTTCGCTGACGTGAGGTCTTCAGAGGAGGCCCTCTTGCTCTGAGGAAAAAATGGTTGCATTCTTATTTTAACAGGGGTGACTTCAAAACGTGAAGATTCAACCAAGTGTAACTTTGATTACTTCTGATCATTATAACTCTGCTTCTGAGCCAATGGCTGTGTCATGCATGGGTACCCCAGCAGTGAGGGAAGGTGAAACTATGATTTTATCAAATATTAAACAACCCTCACAAGAGCAAGTCATGATGAAGTTTGCAAAAGTGGCATAGGAAGCCCAGGAGGCCAGTCATCTCGTGGCTACAATAACATCCATTAATGATAATTTACAGTATTGGCCTGTGGTAAAATATGTCCAGTAACAACCCTGTGTGTTTGTTAGTTGGTTGCAGAAAGTTTCTTTTAAAGAAGAGCATTTTGATTGGTGTGAACTGAGATTCTTAAGAGTACCAAGACAGAAAAAGGTTGACCAACACTTCACACGAGCACCTTTTGGACGTGATGGAACAACAAATTTGCATCATGGCTGTGCTGCCAACTAATCTGCAGCAACTGTGTGATGCCATCATGTCAGTATTTCTCAGGGTGATTTCAGCACCTGGAGGAATCTAGGCAGTTCAGAGGGCAACAGAGTGGGGGTGCTGTCAGTTAGGAGTAATAGACTTAACTCTGTCACTGTGCAGACTGGACCTGTGCAGCTCTGTAGAAAAGGCACAGGTCATGAGTTCAGTTATTATGCAGATGCAGCACACAGACTTGAAGGTGTGAAGCTGAAATGGCGTGGCCTCATGACAGAAGAAAACATTGACTGAGCGTCCGTGCTGCTGGATTGAAATCCTCTGAGTTTGCATGTGAGTAGTTTGGAAATCAAATGCTGCAGTCGCTGTCACAGAAATGCTAAACCAGCTCTCAACAGGATGAAAAAAGCTCTGCTGTCAGCGGCCCTGGTCCTGGATGTCACACATGAAGGTGGTCAGCAGCTCTGAAGCAGGAGAAGAGAAAGTGTCAGACAGTTTGCATTTCAACAAGAAGCCCCTCACTGTCCTCTCTCTCTGCACCGCCGTCCACTCACAGCAGCCCAGAGAGGGAATGAGCCCAAGCGTTGTTTGGCAGTCAGAGTGAGTGCGACTCAGAGCGGTATTTGATTTCACAATGTTTAAGGAGAAAAATGTGTGCTCAGATTGTGTTTGAACGGTCCCGAGGGGCGAGCGGTTGGCCGGGGTCTGAGGTGGGGAGGAGGCCCTGCTGGAGGAGAGGGAGAGAGAGATGGACGAGGGAGGATGTGAGTGATGCAGACGTCATCCTCTGTAATGACTGATGTTAAACCTTAAATTTATGATAAAGGGAATCTGGAACATCAACACAGTCACAGATGGAGAGCAGAAAGTTTCCATGAGGGACAAAGACTTGAAGAAAAGTCACCTCAGCTGCACCCTCACGAGGGCCAGTCCCCTGGTTTTTCTGCGGCTTTGGTTCCTCGGCTCCGGCTCGGATTGTTTTGCATCTTTGGCTTGGTTTAGAGTTTTTCTGAGTTGGACACAGGATCCCCCCAGTGGGTCCACCACAGAGTCCAGAGCCCCTGTTTCTCAGAGCCTGTTTGTCTTACTGAAAACACAAAGCCCGTCACGGAGGAACCCCTCGTCCAAATGAAGCAAATCCGCAGGAGCATTCGTGTTCCTCAGCCCTCGGTCATCAGAGCCCAGCTTCTCTGGCTTTGTTTTTCCACTGCAGCTCAGAAATGACCCGACTGGGTTTGAGAGGTTATAGGTCAGATTTGCTTGTGAACCCTTTAGGCACTATCTTAAGACTTTGCAACAATGTGCACTCTGACCCATGGATGATCTAAGGGCAAAGGGTCAAGGTCAGAGAGGTCATATTTCACCCCCTTTCACCTAATATCTTGAAGGACCATCAGAGGAGATGTCGTCAAGCTTTGCACTGTTTTTTTTAACTCAGGGATGAAGTGTGCAGATTTTGGAGGTCAAATCCCAAGGTCATTGGATTTTAAACACTCCTCATTAATAAAAAATTTTAGCTGTGCTGAATTATGGAACGGCCGCCCCCCTCAAGTCAGAGTGTCCCCCTCCTTACCTGCTCCTGAATCTTCTCTTCAAACCTGTTTTTATACATTGGCTCTTAATCCTTCATGGGAGTTGTGTAGTCTCTGTTTCCATGTGGTCTCAATCCTTGTGTTTGTATTCATGAATTATTATTTTTACATCTTTTTGAATTTTAGCTTGTTTTTTGTGTTTTATCAGTCTTTCAGCGTCGTCTTTTATTGTTTGGTTTTATCTCTACTGTATTTTATTCAATTTTTTTTCTGATTGCAGTCACTGTGTACCACTTTTTTAACTTTGTTGTTTTTAAAATTGTGCTGTGCAGATGAAGTGGGCTGAGCCTTAACTTAGGGGCCCTGCAGAGTACCACACAGTAATAATACATTTATTTCTTCATGGTTTCCAAAGGGCGGCAGGGTGGCACTGCAGATAGTGCACGTTCGCTGGTTTGATCCCTGTGCCCCTCAGGGCCTTTCTGTACGGAGTTTGCATGTTCTCCCTGTGCATGCGTGGGTTCCCTCTTGGCACTCTTGCTTCCTCCCACAGTACAAAAACTTGCTCATCAAGTTTATTGGTGACTCCAAATTGCCCTTAGGTATGAGTGTTAATGGTTGTCTGTCTCTCTATGTGGCCCTGTGATTGGCTGGCAACCGGTTCAGGACGTACCCTGCCTCTCACCCAATGTCAGCTGGGATAGGCCCCACCCCTCATGGCCCCAAAAGGTATTAGCGGTATGGATAATGGATGGATGGTATCAAAAGAAAGCTCCCTAACCCCAAAATGTGAATTTTAAGTCACCAGTGCTGACATGATGACATGTTAAGAAAGGAGAAAAGTCCAATTCCTTATCATTTTTATTCACTTTTTCATAATTATGCTACTAACCAATTGCTTTGGTTTATAAATGTGCTTTTAACCACATCACTATGATTGAAATATTGGAAATTGGATTCTCAAACTGGATTCTTCAGAAAATCAACAAAACCTGGGGTTGGGCGCGAAAACCACTTGTCTTGGATAATAAAGACGTATGATCATTTCAAGGAACCAGTGGGCAGCATTTTGAAAATAAGACCTTTCTAGTGTTTAGATTTTCTACAGTATGGAGGCATGTAACCACCAGACTGCTGCTCTACGTTCACTGTCTGTCTGCCCTCTGATTCTGTTTGTCCCTCTTCAGCCCTGTTTTTCATTCACTTTTCATCCGGGTCATCCCACAGATCAACTCCCCACCCTTGTTTTAGAGGCCTATGGGCTCAGGCTTGTAGTGAGAGAGGCTAGCGTTGTATTCAGTATGCGGTCCAGTGATCCACAACATGTCGGACAACTGCTCAGAAAAACAGGTCACTGCACCCAAATACTGGCCTGAATGTTGGATTTGTGGATGTTTGTGTGATAAAGAGAGAGCTGATGCAAATCCTGAAAGAGAATGGCACAAAATGAAGCCTTACCTCGACACTCACAGAGCTGTAAAAGTTACTCAATGGACCCACGAGCTCTGTCACATTGGCCTCTTTATTGTCACTCTGTTAGTGCAGCAATCACGAGGCTGCCACATAACGATAAGACACGCCACAGGCCGTTTGGTCCCAGGCTTCACCTTTCAGTCTGAATGATCAAAATTCCACAAATTGTTTTAAACAATGTGTAGCTGCTGTGCTCGACAGAATAAGCCCAGTTATCACAGCTCAGATACCTGAGGCCTGACGACACGTGCTGCAACGACCCTTATATTCAGTCAGAGAGGCCGGGGGCTGAAATCACAAATACACCATTTTCTCTCAAAGTAATGTTGGTAATTATGTTGAAATGCTGAGTCAGCATTTCAACATATTGTTATCCGACTTTATTCTTCTTCTTCATCTTCTTCTTCCCTCAACTATTTGGACCTTTTCACAGCTTTCAAATTTGCACAGATTTTCACATAAAAAAATTGAGCAGTGCAGCATGTTCAGGAGATTTGCGCTTGTATTTTTCACATGTGTAACTGTTACAGTTTTTACAGTAAAAATGATTTTCTGCAGATACTTTCTCATTGAAATGAATGGGAGATTTATGCAGTTCTGCTGAAAAGTGCTTCAACTTTCAGGCTGTACAGCTTCGGCATACTTCCACCTACAGACTTCAATCTTACTTTGACAGATTCACTGATCTCTCAACTATTTTTACATGTGTTCAGCTTTTTGCTGTCTTGTACAGTTTTTGAGATATCACTGTTTAAGCAGCACTAAGTTTGGAGGATTTCTCTGTTCTTAGAGCGTGTCACGTGACCTGTTAGAGTGTGAGCTTCGCATAAAGATTCCAAAATTTGTAGCCGAAAAAACCGCAATAAAAGCCTCAAACTTTACTCAAAAGATATGATTTATGCATCAAAATAAAGGTACACTTCTCCTCTTTCAGCTGAAATTCGTTTCAACATTGACATTGACATCGTTTTGTCTCAGTGAGCTTCAGAGCCACGGGTATCCCGCAAAGTCTTCCGTCCGTTCCCATTGTAATAGTCCTCCCCAGAGAGCTGATCGCTTCACTTTGAAGCCCGTTTTTAAACTCCTCTCCCGTCAACATTTTCCACAGTACAGACATGAAACTTACATCAATCTTTTCAGGAGATTCTTGTGATGCTCACGGTGCAGTCCTTTTTTTGATAGCTATCACGGTTTTGGCACAGCATTAGGTTGTATACCCGGAAGTCCCCAGCTTTATCATTGACCCACATTAAATGTCACACTGCCTCCGTCTCTTCATGGTAGTGCTTTGCAAAGTCAGCAGGCAGAGCAGCTCCTCTTCCTCGTCCTCAGTCTACAGCGTCATGACAGAGAAATGGAAAACAATGCGCAAGGTTAGTGAGAAATGTAGGCTTTCACATTCATTTCACAAGGAAATACTACGCGGCAGTGCGCTCGACTATGACAGCTCTGACGCCCGCAGACATCCTGCGTGGAGTCTGCTCTACAGTCCGTCAGACTCTGGGTGCATACGCAGGTATACGCCATATACCCACTAGAAAACGCCCTGAAATACCATATAACCACAACAAAACGTGTAAGGATACGTATAGCAGCATGCTTGTGTGACTTTCACTTTCTCTGTGCGTGTGTGTGTGTGTGTGCGCTCCTCCGTCTGCCGGTGAGCGTAAAGACGCAGATAGACGCACATCCCAGGGACAGTGAGGGATCATCAGTCACTCTGTGTGATTTTATCATTCACACGGTGTCTTGACAGCTCATGTGCCCGGTTTAAGTGAACAAAAGACTTCAAAAACTGACGAGTCAGCCTTTCATTAATCAAAACTCTACATTCTTCATCAGTCCAGCTCTTGTTTTCACTCACTCACTGTTTTCTAAATAATAAATTCATCCTGAGGGATCCTCCATCACTTATTCTCCATGATATCAGAACAATCTTTGAAGGATCAAGCTTCAAATACAGTCTACTAGTGGAGCGGTTCCCAACCTGTAGGTGGAGGCCCATTGTGGGTCTCAGAGCTGTTTTCAGTGGACGGTGTATTAATCTGGTCAAATTGTGGTAAAAATGTCTTCAGTGTATGGAGGCCCTAAGAGGACAAACATCATCAGAGTATGTCAGATTTACCCACTAGAATAAACCAGACTACACACAAATATTACACTGTTTTACATTTCTCTACTCAGATATTCCTATTCAGATTTAAAAATTCATGTATGTAGGCTATTATTACTTTGAGTTTGATGTTCAAGTATAGATTTGTTGATTTAAAAATGAAGTAGTGACAACTTTGACTTAGATGTTAACTTGAGCAGATCAAGTTTCTAATGACATTCTGACCGTTAATGTCCACTCCTTATTGTCCTCCAATGAAAATCACCTCTGTTTACATTAATGTTCAAGACAGATGTTTTTATACTGGATAGTTCATAGTGTTGTGGACTTGTAGCCTACAAATTGATGCCAAAACATTTTTCAGTTACTAAAGGAAAATGTATTCTAGGCTAATTATGCATATTCAATTGCACTTCATAATTTAACCCTTTAAAGCCTGAATGCACAAATAATAGCCAGAACCTTCATTTTTTTAGGAGCTGAAATGTTTATTTCACTGTCTACTGAAATCCAACAAAATCACAATTTCCATAACATTTATCATATATATATATTTAGCAGCTAAGTTGCTGACTCTCCCTCCGGTGGCCCGGGTTCAAATTCTGGTGGAGGCAGTTGTACTTTTCAACTGTGTGTCCAATACAGACTGCTGATTACTACAGCTCCTTGCTGTATGCATCTGGCTGCTGTCCTTTCAGTCTGGATGTCACGGGTTGTCAGTCATTCAACCTTTCACTTCCATACAACTTTATTCTTTTCCTGTCTTTACAATGCAAATTTGATAACATATTTCACACTTCTGCTACTGATTACAATCTTTATCATTTTAGCCTTAACAGATTTTACTCTTTTAATCATAGTTCACAACTTCTTCATGGTGGCCAAACATTTCTAAAGCTTTCTGCAATTTCCTGTCCCATTTATTCATTTTCAGCTTTCTTTCACAACTGTAACCATTTTTATTACACATTTCCCACATTTGCAGCTGTGCTTTACTGCTTCAAACTATTTTATGTCCCATTTTCACATTTTCAGCTTTGTTTGCATTGCTTTTAGCCATTTCATTTCACAGTTCCAGCATTCAGACTCAGCATTTCAACGCATTTGCTGCAAGGAAATGCAATTTTTCTAGTCTACTCATGAGTGTCCTGTCCAGGTCTGTATGCCATGGTTTCCTCATGTTAATCCTCTGTTGTACGTACAACCGTGTTTTTACTTTTATTTAGTCCTTTAAATCAGACCCTCAGGATTTTATCTTAAGACTTTATTTTTGTCAATGACATTACCACAGCAAATCAGTTTATAACTTTTTTAGTGTTTAAAATATTCAAGTCAGAGCATGTCAACGAAATACATTGATTTTTTAAACCACACAAACACGGATGAAGTTATGTTAATGCATCCACACACTTAGCAGCAGATCATCTCTGACCTCTGCACTTATTCTCACCCTCACCCATATCCACATCCATGCCAAAGTTACCCACAGAGGGGAGCGTCTTAAGTCATGACTTTGTGTTGATATACAAATAGTGCACCCCGTTGATTTAGCCATCAATGTAAAAAGACAAGAAATGAATACCAATAAATAAATGAATACAATACCAGTAAATGTGGTGGAAGCAGCTCAGCTGGTGGGTTAACATGAGCTCCTTCACATACGGATGGTGCTCTGACACACCAGGATTGTGGGTAGTGTAGTTGTGGCCTGTATAAGTTTACATCAGAGGATTACACTCCAACATTTTAGCTCCGTCTCTGTCGTCATGAATCACAAACATCAGGCAGTGTTCATTTTGATAGCACTTTTTAACTTAGTTTTATTTATAGTCTAAATAAAATATATTTTAGTATAGTCATAATGCCTGGAGATGCTGCTTCAACTTTGTCTTGGTTTTACCGGTCATAATCACGCCACACGGTTTACACAGCCACCTGTTCTCCACAGCCTCAAACGTGAGCTGCATCCATATGTCTACTCTCCTTTTTCTCCCAGGTGTCGGCATGATTCTTGCAGCAGAACGTGAGATGTGTGCACAGTACTGACAACACCGTGTTCACGGGGGAAAATCCAACTGCCCTCCCTCATAAAGAGAGGAGCTCTGATTGGATCTCTCCCGCCACCACCAAGCTAAGGCAGCTGTGATTGGATGTCCCTCTTAACTCATCCAACCTTTCCACACAACCAAAGTAGCTGTGATTAGATATATTCCTAACTTGTCCCTACTTTCTCCATGACCAAATTAGGTCTGATTGGATTAAGTCTCTGTCAAACATTTTAGTCTAGTTTTTATTTGTTGATGAAAATGTCTGTTAATTTAGTTTGAGTTTTTGTCCATGTGCACTTGTTTTTATTAGTTACTGTCTAGTTTTCATCAGGGGAAAAAAGGTTGTTGATGAAAACTATGACAAAAATAATTAGTCAACAAAATTAACACTGGACTCAGGACTGGAATACTAGTGGCAGTGCTACTAGTGTTTTGGCAGAGTATTTGAGGGCAGTATGGCCCCAGTAAAAATACTCAGGATTGTTCAGGGCACTAAAGCCTGAGGTGATTGGACACAGTATAAAGTCTAACCCCTGGTTTAAATCCCACTCTATGCATTTGTGAAATCCGTCCTCTTTGTTTAAAAGCGTCCACTTCAGGCTGAGCAGGGACATGCATGTGATGGTAAAGGTTAGACCTGAGCTACAGAGGCCTGCTCAGCTCATTTCAGCCTAGTTTAGGGACCAGTAGACTCTTTTTATCTCAAGACATTCTCAGCCTCAGCCCTTGCTTCATCCAGAGGTATCTCTGCAGGCTTTAGACCCTGGAGAGCACATGCAGAGGAGCCCTTTTTATTTTGTGTTTTTGCTTTCATGAATTGTTCTGAAAGGAAAAGATGGCTGATGCTGTTTGAGTTTGGGAAGACAGAGAGCAGGAATGATGTGCAGAAAAGCAGCCACAGGCCTCATCTCTGCTGCTTGCTGTGAGGACAACAGCCTCATAACCACCGACCCCACACAGGAACAACATCTTGACCACACATTGAGATTTTGATATATTTTCCTACTTTCACGAACATGCACATCAGATCAGGGCTTACTCTGCTGAATGAGACAGGCGGAGCCCTCACAGTAACGTCTGCGTTGTTCCTCTCACAGGCTCTCGGAGACGCTCAGTTCCCGGCTGTGCTGAGGCAGCTGTTGCCCCTGATGAAACCTCGAGGGGGAGAGGACAGCTCATCCTCAGGGTCGAGGTCCGGAGAGGATGAATGCGGTCCTGATGAGCTGATCCTCCTGCTGGTCTACCTGTACTCTCTGGCAGACGAGGCCCAGCCCGCTGAAGAGGAAGATGAGGAGGAGGAGGAGCTGGAGAGGCTGGAGAGGGAGCTGATCGGAGCACTGACACTGGTCATCACCCAGGAGAGCGAGCTCAGCCCGCTGCTGCAGAAGCTTACCGGTAAGACCCGTCAGCGTGATCTCATGGTCACTTCAGTTGATGCTGATGGTCTGAGAAAAGAGCGAGAACTCAGTCTGATGATTTCCTCTGTCGACCTCCTGTGCTCTGGGGGGAGGATTCTTATCAAAGCTTTCACACCTCATCTCTCTGCCGTCATCCCTGCATCACTGTTGCTCATACACACACCTACACACACATTCAGGTCAGTTTGAAGAGCTGCTACACAAGTACTGGAGTGTGGGAATGTCTGAGTTTGAGGATAACTGTGAGAGAAAAATAATGTGGGACAGAAATGACCCCCCCTGCTCCTCTGCCATGACCATGAGGGTTTGTTTATGAGGTTCAGTCTTGTTTTTAAGAGGAAACTTCAGCTAAAAAGTGCAAATACTTAAAAACTCCACTTATCCAGAGAATTTGGATGGTGCTATAGTTTCATTGGGTGTTCATTTTTGACTGTTACCACCTGTATCTGAGCAACAGATCTGAATATTCTGCCTCTCACATATTTTAATTAAGGCTCATTAGTTATCTCATGCATTTGAGTAGAGATATTGATTGTCTTGAATTGTCAGTATTTTGGAGGACACAAAGAGTCCAAGTCAAGTCTGAAGTCTTTGAGGGGCGGGTCTGGGTAAAGTCTGGAGTTACCTATGGGTGCCATTAAAGTGCAACTTGAGTCTCAAACTCAATCATGAAAAAATCACATCTGTATGGCTTCAACATAAAGACTCTGTTGCTTAAGTTTGTAGATAGGACTTTAACATCATGACCACTGATAAATCCAGATGTTTGATCAGGCAGCAGCTTCACACTTCGTACATATTTGGAGCATTTGTGCATGACGAGGATGAAAATTTCTTTTTTTTTTCTCAGTCTACCATTCTCACTCCATGCTGGGAGGAAACTTTACTAAAATCTATGACCATTTTATTCATAATACAGAATGTGGTGTTTAACTAAAGGAAGAGTTTGTTCTGTTGAATGTGATGGTAAGGTGATAGGTGTTTGAGTCAGATCTAAGATGTTGTACATTTGAGTCAAATGTTGTTAAAATTCTGACTCCAGGCTTATGAGAGCAGAAGTCATCAGACCTGAGTTCATGCCTCTGTTTTTGGTTTTTGCTCGATCTTCTTCTTGTATGTTATTGGTCTTTAATTCTATTGCAATAGGACAGTTGAGAGATTGAAAAACTGTGAGGGGAATGGCATGCAGGAAAGACGTGTCAGGTCAGACATTAACCCTGGCATCACGTTCGTGCTGTCAGCAGCTGAAATGGATATTTTTTTTCTTAATCATGTCAGAATGTAAGAATCTGACCTGTTGACACTGTCTGAACCTCACCTTCACGATGAAGGTGTACTTTTGCCAGCTCCCCATCTTCCCACTGGTGTATTTTGCAGCAGTGTTTTCAGGTTTAGCTGAGCTGGTAACTGTGTGGTGGGGCAGATCAAGGCCAGACCCAAAGACGAATGAAGTATCTACCTCCACACCACATCCAGCTGTACCTCCCAGAGTAATAGCATCTTTAACCTTGAGCCTGAACACACACACGTCTCCTCCCTCAGCCACATACTTCATAATTAGAGCTACTTTTAGTTTTTGGCCCCGCTGCATTACCTTTGCACACACCCTGAAATAATTCACCACTCTTCAGGGTTTAATCTCTCACACGGGCTCATATATTATATGGGGGGGCTGGAAGGTCTATGTAAAACCCTAATAAAGGTTGTTGATCCCTCGCTCTTTTTCATACGCCGTCTCTCTCCCTTCCTGTTCTACTTGGCTAAGTGCACTTTGGATGGAGGGGCCTCTTGGCAGGCATAGACTTCAAGATGTGGCTCATGTTAAAAACCTGACTGTTATAAACACTTCATTGGAAATTACCCCGTCATAGTGTGCCAGGTGTGTTTCAGACAAAAAAAGGCGTGTGTGCGTGCAGATGTGCAGTCTTACCCGATTGTAGGAATTCATCCCGCTGCTTTTATATTTGAGCGTGTGTTTGTGTGCGTGCACGTCCCTGTGTGTGAGTTTTTTATGGTGGTGCATGGAGCTGGGCCGGGGTAACATGAGGCGGGAGGTCGTCTCTCTGCATCCAGAGCAAAACATTGATTGTGACATTCTCCCCAATTAAAGGAATCTAATGGAAACCAGACGCTAAATGAAACCTGGTCACCATGAGAACCATGTTTTCACTGAGTCTTGTGTTTTGTTCCTCTTGGCTGCAGTGAGAGCACAAAGAGGGAGCACAGAAACAAGAGAAACACACTCACAGAAGAAGAAGAAGAAGGCTGAAAACAAAGACGGATAAAGGAAAGTGAGCTAAGGACAGGACGAGTTAAAGCTACACACCCCGACCTCGTTAACTGCCTCCCTGTGGGAGCTTAATTAAAGAACATCTTCAGGAAATGATGTCCCTCAGACTTCTGTACACTGAGGATTTGTTATCTGCTCAGTCTTTCCCGTCAGCCATGTTGAACTAGAGTTTTATAACATGTGGGAACAAACTGCATGAAGTAAAAATAGGTTATTATGGGTAACAGAGAGGAGGTGAGACAGTTTTGCTGCTGGGTGAATCAGATGTTGAGCTGTTGCATAATCTTTGAGGAGGAAGTTTGTCTGTTAGAGATTTTAAAGGATAAAGACAGCCAACATGAGAGGAAGCCGACTTTTATTTTCCCATTAGATACAGTAATTGGAAAATGGACTTTGAGTTTGTGCAGGGCTCTTTTAGTCCTATGATTCCTCAAAGTGCTTTTTCACTGCAAGTCACACCCACCCTTCACCTATTAAGACCACATTTACACATTCAGAGAGAGAGAGTGTAGGTGAGACAGAGAGGGAGGAGCTCAGTGAGACAAATCCAGTCCAAGCCGATTGGAGTTTCACTAAAGGCTGGTCCAGGCCTGATCCAGCCCTGACTGAAAGCATCATTGAGGGGAATGATTGAGAATACTCTTAAAGGTGGAGTCATACTGATGACTGGTCATGAGCAGCACGTTCGAAAAAGTAAGAAAACAAAAGTTTAATCCACTGTGTTTTTTATTTTTTACCCAAATCTTATTCCCAGTTTAATGTCTTCTCTTTTTATTTTTTTTCTCCAGACATGGGCTCAGACATCTGTTTTCATTCAATGTAAAACAAAATTTGATCAGCTGAGTCACGTGAGGGGAGATTTATGTTTATTCCCTCGGACTGAAAACAGTGTAAACCAGCAAGATAATGTTAACCAGATCACATCGTTCACAACTAACATCACTGTTTCTTCAACAGCAGAGGGTGCATTTAACAAAACAGCTTTTTCCTTTAAAAATGTGTAATAAGTGTGTGTGGGTGTGTGTGTGATCGTCACAATGTGTGTGGAGTGGAAGACAAAGTGGGTGGAAAGGATGTGTTTACCAAAACAATAAAAAAAATCATAACATACTGTAATTGGAGTGAAAACCGGCATGTGAGAGATGCTGCATGCATTACCCTGTGATGTTCCTCACACACACACACACACACACACACACACAGCAGCCTGATGATGGGCCATATCCACAAAGGACACACGTCCTGCAGGTAGTTTGGCCCGAGTGCTGCCGAAATGGACCCAGACCCATCTTTATTTATTTATTCGTTCATTCATTCATTCTTTTATTTATTTATTCATTCTTTCATTTATTTATTCATTTATTTATTTCCTTGCTTATTTATCTAGTGGTCTGGGTGCAGTTCTTTAATGTGCGCCAGAACTTGATTAACAGGTACAAACAAACCACATCTGCTCAATCAACACCACCACTACCTGTGATTGCCCATATTTCTCTGTTTTAATCTTTATTCTTAACGTGATCTAAAAAGATGGAGTACATTATTACAAGGAGGATGAGGAGGAGATATATTTTCACCAAAGGTTCTGCTATTTGGCGATGACAGACCAGGAATGCATGTGGATCACAAGCATGATGAATGGATTAGCCTGCTGCTGTGTTTAAATGTAATTATCACTTAATTTTGTACTCCTATTATGACACAGGAACAGATTACATCTGTCCCGTGAGGTGGTCCACATGGTGATGTGCATCGTGTCCTCCGATGCGCGGCCTGGTGGCCCCTGCGCTCTCCCAGTTGCTGCAAAAGTGACAGCAGCTCTGACCTTCTGCTCCACCGATGTGAAATTGTCACTGCGCCTCGCCCACGGCGCATTTAAAGGCGAGGAGAGGCGTTCATTTGATTGGTGAAGATCACACTCGGCTGTGTTAAACCCACTCATGCCTACTCTCCTCCCTCTCTGCTACTTGCGCCAATGGGAAGGACGGAGGCGTGGGTGCGCCTCACTGCGCCAGACTGCACCGTGCACGAAACTTGCAAAATGCCCTGGACACACCCCATTGGCGCGGCGTGGCGCAGGCGCGGCACAGGGTCTGGTCTACGAAATTAGAGCTCCAGGTGTTAACGCACCCTCAGCCAAACATACATGTAACATGTTCAGCGTCGTGGGCAGTACATGGGATTACTGGCACAGGCCTCGTTAAAACAGCATGTCTCACTCTGAAAGAGCCTGGCTCATTAACCGCTGTGTTGTCCAGAGGCTGATCTATGCTTATGCATCAATGCTACACTGTAACCATCGGTCTAGATCAGCGGAGGACAACTGGCGGCCTGGGGGCCACATGTGGCCCTTCACCTAACTCAATGTGGCCGATCAGTCATTTCCAAAACAGGAAAAAAAAAGTTATTTTTTAGAGAGTGTTTCTACTAACCTTAGATCGCTGGTTCATGCTTGTTTTTAAGAAGTCAGTAAAGAACTTACTTTGCTATGATTGTATCTCTAAATATCTTTTATGAGGCATTAAAATTCAATATATAGCGTTATTAAAAACTATTTTTGGAAACAATTGTGAAGGTAATGTATTTGTGCTCTAAAAATTAGTAAACATTCTGTTTTTATTGCCTTAAAAAGAAGCTTAAATTGGCTTTAGTTCTGTGTCATGCTCATTAATTGTGAATTTTTGATCCTGTTTGAGTTAAAATATATTAATGTTCATGTAATCCTTTTTTGAAGTTTTATATTTGTTATTTTTTGTTGATTCATATTTTTTTTTTCTCATTGAGACTGCCCGACAGTATGTAACAGTGCAATCCTCTGGCACTGAAAAAAAAGTATGCAGCCTTCTTGGTAATCTAAGTTGCCCAGACCTGGTCTGGATCCTTTTAGCCCTGAACCAACACAGAGGGCTGAGCTGTTGGCCCTGTCTGCAGCCATGTGTAGTCCTAGCTTTTATGCCAGAGACGGAGGTGATGTGTGGCAGTTGGCTTCTGTCTGCTCTGTTGACATGTGAACCTCACACTTCAAAACCCCAAACTATCCCGTAAGATTACTAAAGAGTTAAATGTGTCAGGGTATTAGAAATGTTTTTAGGATTTTGTAGGCTACATCAAGCTTTGGGCTCAGAATCCGTGTACAAACCCTGAATCACCTCCGTCTCAAGCTGAGAAAGATCCAAAATGAGTGGTTTGTTTTGGTCTTTTGACAAGACTTGTAAGCAGAAAAGAATATATATCACCCTGCAGTGGTTTTTCTCTCAGCTTAAAGCCAGAGTGAGGACAGAAGAGCAGCTAAAACAGGCCCTCAAAATGTCCTAGAATAACATTTTTAACCATAATTTGGGTTTTCATGAAGTTTTGCTGGGTCTGCATGTTGTTTTGGTGCATGTAAAGGAAAACTCATATTATAGAGCCCAGTATAAAACATCTACATTGTTGTCTCAACGTATGTCTCTGATTAAAGGCCTGACTGTATTTATACAGGAAAATGGTTCCTCTCAGTGCAGCCTGGGAAATGAGCTCTTTAACCAAACACTCCTTAGCCAACACCGCATGAAGACGGACCCTGATTGGTCGTGGACGACACGGCAAACACGGAACGAAGAGCATGATTGGATGAGGAAGGTGTTGCTCTCATGAAAGGTGGATTCTGATTGGCTGCTGGCTCACACTTCGTGGTTGAACATGGCTGCTGTATGATGTGTGCAGGTTGTAAATAGCTTGCAGCGGTTTAGTGTTAATCTCTGGCTCAGTTGTGGTTAAAAAGACATTGATGGTGGTGAGAGGGCGATTAAGAGCGTTCCCCAGACTTCTTTATGGATTTGTTTCCTGTCAGACTTGGTGAAAAACCAAACCTCTTCTGTCTCCTTTCCAACTCTGTTCTCTTCTTCATGGGCTGAGAAACAGGACAGGCCTAACCAAAATGTCCCCCAACCCTTTTTGTTCTCAGAGTCATGAATCAGAGTTTGTGTGGGTCCATGCTGGGACTGATTGATATGGACTTAAAATATTATAATAATCCTTTGTTAGCTGAATGGCCAGGCAGAGCATGCATATGTGACAAAAGCAGAAGTCCTGAACACCCATTATAGATGATACATTCATTTAAAAATCAAAAATGCAAACATTTCTCCGAAACACTGTTTGAAATGTACAAATATATTGGCAGCATTTGGAAATGTGGGTGGACATGCATGGACCCAGGGTTTGTTCAAATGTTGCCACAGATTTTAGCGTTTTAGGCAGTGCCCTATTACTTTTGCCACCACAGTTATAAAATTTTGCTTTTTCCCCTCCCCCCTAAACAGTCCTCAGGTTCAGGTTACTTCATCTGTACCTGTAGATGTATTTGACAGACGGACAGACAGAGACATCCAACATCACACAAACCACAAAATAGATGTAGCACAGAGCAACACAATGAATCAACTATTGAAACTTCAACTAAAATATACTTAACCCATTATTAGAAACACAAATACTGGTTAAAAAAACCAAACAAAGTAAAATGGCAATGATAACATGCAGAAGCACTTAAGGTTCCATAAATCAGGACAAAAGAGAGGGAAATCAACCCATAAAATCATAAAAGAAGTTTCAAGTCAGTGACTTTACTCATGAAGACAGGGTCCAGATAAATTTGGACTTGAATGAATAAACAAATGTGTGACATCCCAACATTGTTTATTCGTCAGTTTGAGCCCACCAGCCTCAGGGTAGAAAAACCAGGGATGGTAGAAAGAATAACTTATTCAATGGTGGGTGTGAATTATTATTATCACACTATTTTCTGTATTGTTTAACTTTTGTAGTGGTAAAAATGCTCCTATAATACAATAAAAATTCCTGGTTTAACCTAAACATTTGAAACAGATTGTCCTTTGGTAGAAAGTGATTCTTACTGCGACAATATTTTTTCTGAACATCAGACCAGAAAACCGTCTTTAACCACTTAGTCAACACTGCATTCATAAACTTCCAGATGTTTTTTTCAACACACAAAAAAACTATCCATCCGTTATGTATCCCTTTTGGGGTCACGGGGGCTGGAGACTATTTCAGCTGACATCGGGTGAGAGGCAGGGTACACCCTGAACTGGCCACCAGCCAATCACAAGGCCACATAGAGAGACAGACAGCCATTCACACTCATACGTGAGGGCAATTCAGAGTAACCTGTTAACCTAATGAACATGTTTTTGGTCTGTGGGAGGGAGCAGCATTCCCAGAGAGAACCCACACATGCGCTGGGAGAACATGCAACCTCCACACACAGGCCCTGACTGTCACGGCTCGAACCAGCAACTTTCTTGCTGTGAGCCACGTGTGAGTACCTGCTGCACCACTGTGCCACCCACAACATAAACCAAACTATACCTGTCAAAGTGATATTCTCTTTCTGTCTGTAATTTGTAAATATGTCTCGACTCATCTCACTGATGTCCCGCCCCAGATGGTGTCAGTGTGCGGGTGTCTGTGGTGAAAGTCTGTAGTCCAGGTCTCCAGATGGTTTTGATACTGATTTATGGACAGCAGTGACAGAAGAAGGTCGCAAAAGAAACTGGCAAGACATGAACTTAAACTGCAGAGGTTTAAATGTCCTCTCTGCCCCTCTCTCTCTCACACACACACACACACACACTCACAGGGTTTGTTTTTCATCCTGTCAGCGGGGCGTGCACGGGGCAGAGAGGAAGAGGGGAGCAGTTAGAGAGTCGGACCTCCCCATCGCCGCTGTTTGGGTTGGCAGGGCAGCACAGACCGGTCCAGGGACATGAAAGGGATCCCACATAACTCAGGCCACCAGCTCTCTGTCTGCCCCGTCCTAAGACTTCTCTGCTCTTTGTTTTTTTAATTTCCATTGCTCCATCTTCCTCCTCCTCCTCCTCCTGGTCTCAGGGAGGCCCTGCAGCACTCGGCTGGTTTCAGGGGAAGTGGAGCAGAAGTTGGTCCAATGATTGCGCCTGATTAAATTTATTTCCCTGTTGCACTGTTTATGAAATTAGTCCCAATTATTTTTAATTGACACTCTTCCTTTGCTTCCTCCCTCTCTCTCTCTCACACACACATGTTGGAGGTGAGGCCTGTGGGTGGATGGAGCAGCCGCCGGTGTTGTTCCCGCTCCCTCAGATAAGTTGATGACATGGAGCTCAGGCTTTAATGAAGTCAGGCTCATCAGCTCCTCGCTGCAGGGCCAGACGGGTGGGTCCACAGGCGGGGCCACACATGCAGCCTCTGTCAGACCCCAGACTCACAGCCCACCCCTCTGTGGTTACATCTTCTCACTGGCTCTCTTGTTCTCTGTGATCCCTCAACTTCCTACTTTCTTTTCCAGAAAGTTTTGCTTATTCAGACTCTGGGGTCTGTGACACTGCTCTGGATGAGAAAAAAGACTCCAGCCTCTCAGTTACTTACTCACTCTGGTTTTGCTCTCTTCGTACCCAAACATTTTGACCCTAAAATAAAAGAAATCATTGAAGTAAAGTAGACCTACCTCCTGGTGTTTGTGTCCTGCATGTGTACAGTGAGAGTGGAGAGCACACATTGGTGGTAGAAGGCCCCGCTGGTTCATTGTGAAGGTAAAACAGGTGGAGATCTTCTGTCACATAATACACACATTATAATGTGTATTTGTACTGCAGGTCCCAGCGTCCCTTTGACTGGAGGTTTTTAAAATCTGATTGGTTTGTCCATGAATAAGAGTGGACATCGCTCTTGACATATCTTCTTCAAAAGCAAGGCATGAACCTGACACACTGACCTTGACCTTTGACCTCTGACTCCTAAAATCTGTTCAATCTTGAGTCAGAGTGGACTTTGTGAAATTTTTGAAAAATCTTAAAGCAGTGCCCTGAGTCTAACATGTTCGATAAATATTCAGGTTACAAACAAACGATAGACTCAAACTTAAGGTTCACATTTGTGTTTATGTGAAGCCTCATATGAGCATCAGTGGATACACGGGTAGTAAGCTCAACCATCTGTCAGATGGTCGAGGGTTCGAACCCAGCTGTGACTGTCACACATGCTATGTCACGCAAATTCAAGCCGTATTGCAGCATGAATTGACACAGATATTACGACCTCGTGGGATCAATGTGAATGTCTTTAGGTGTAAATATAGCAGAACCTTGTTGCGGCACTTTTGCGTAAAGGCTGTGTCAATCAGGCAGATTATATTTCTGTGCAATAATGGGCAATGGGCAATATAACGAGGACCTGAGCTCCCCGGCAGCTAGCTCTGCGCTTTAGCATTTGGCACTTCAATCAGCACTCCAGCACTTTGTAACTCATTGTGTAAAATTCCCATGGTCCCCCAAGTCCCGGCCCATTATATTTTGGCCTGTATGTTTTTCAGGTTGTCAACAGTTTATGTATGTTGCTTGTCTTTTAATACGCTCTGTGGGTTTTATTCCTATTGTTGATGTTTGTTTTTGTTTTATGGGTTGACACCAACCTGCCAATGGGACTGGGGTTGGAAATTAGCCACTTCTCTATTATCTCATGTATATACATATAAATGTCCATTAATGTATACTGTCCCATTTTAAAAAAAAAATAAACAAACCTCAAATCTCAAATTTAGCTGCTCGACAGGGTCATAAACATACCAGTCATGGCAGGTTTATAAAGAAATATCTACATTTATCATGTTGTAACCTCTGATCACGGTGTTGAAGTGGAATGTTTAACTGAAAAACTCAATCTTACATTTTATCTTAATTTTTACGATTTTTGGACGTTTGGAATTTCATTCTCAGGCTGCATTGACAGAGAAGGTGGGCTAAATCTCTTTAACGAAGGAGGTGGAGAGGGCTTTAAGAGAGCACTAGACCAAATTAAAATGAATAGTTTAGTAATAGATGAATAGAATAAATTGTAATAATTGATGAATTACTTGATTTAATCATACAAGAAACAAGCCTTCAATTGCAGAAGTGGGGTAACTTGAAAGCTCGCAGCACTCAGCCAAGAATGTCGCTGCCCTTTAAACAGCGAAAACCAGGATCAAAAGTTCATCTTTACTTAAAAACTCCCTTCTCCGGGCTTTTAAATCTCATGTGGTTTCAGTATTTTCCTGCAGATCTTCTCTATCCTGAGGTTTCTAGCTGTCCCGTGTAGTTTTCAAAGATCTGTCCTGTGTGTGAGCGCTCAGCAGAGAATTCCTGTGTGTGTTATTTATGACAGGAAATGCTCGTCATAAAAGACTCGTGAGCTCTTATATCTCTGCTGGGAACGAGAGTCCGACAATGAAAAAGAGATGATGAACCCACACGGATCAGGAAAGAGATACTCACTGGACAAAATGACACAGAAACACAAAACAGACACACACACTCACACTCAGGCGAGCTCCAGAGGGGCGGCCACTCTGACTGTGGCCCCTGGCCCGACACGCGCCAGTGCGGCCGAGGGTTACAGTGCGACCCTCTGAAGGGGGTCGGATGGACAAGTCCAGCCTCTGTCGTCTGCAGGGACACTGGTTGTCTCCTGGGGGGAAAACTTTTTTTTCTTTTTAAGAGGATAAGAAGAGTTTACACAGAGAAGCAGGAACTTTATGTAAATGCTGTCCGTACAGATTATTGTGTCTGTGTTTGGTTCTTCTCCCTTTGGTGCAGACAGCAGGTATTTGAGTTTAGTTTTCAAGATGCAACAACAGCAGAAGAAAAACTTACTTTAAACTTTAAAGGAAACTTTAACTATTAACTTGACTAACTTTGTTAACTTCTGTTAACTTTCTCATTATGCAGAATAACAAAAGACTTAATGTCATGATCAATAAAATCCTGTCAAAATGAGGGAAAAATATATTTTTGTATTTTTTTTTTTTCATGAAAACCTGACAGGTAAATAAATTGGATGGAAGGATGGAGGTTGGTTTTTGCATAGGTAGATAGATAGATAGATAGATAGATAGATAGATAGATAGATAGATAGATAGATAGATAGATAGATAGATGAATGGATAGATAGATTGGCTTGGCTTTGGTGACAGAATAAAAAATATAGAAAAAACTACAGTAAAACAATAAACACAAATCTTAAAAAATAAATGTATGTTACAAAAATCAGTGTATTACTGATGTGTGACATTAGTAATGTCGTTTAACATTAAATATCCACATCAACAAATACTTCTGTTAACTTTCTCATTATGCAGAATAACAAAAGACTAAATGTAATGAATCATAAAATCCTGTCAAAATAAGGAAAACATATGTTTTTGTAAAATGATTTTTTTTTTTTTTTTTTATGAAAACCTGACAGGTAAATAAAATGGATGGATGGATGGAGGTTGGTTTTTGCATCAATAGATAGATAGATAGATAGATAGATAGATAGATTGGCTTGGCTTTGGTGATAGAATAAAAAATATAGAAAAAAACACAGTAAAACAATAAACACAAATCTTTAAAAATAAATTTATTTTACAAAAATCAGTGTATTATTGATGTGTAACATTATTAATGTCGTTTAACATTAAATATCCACATCAACAAATACTTGATTGTTACAACAAAATCTTAATGTAGAACCAAATGTCATCAGTTTAAAGTGTTTTCTCTCAACTTTAATTGTATATAAGTTTTCTTTGTGATTGTTGATGTTGAAAAAAATAATTCAAGACATTTTAACCACAATATATTAGAAACAAAGACTCTACTACAATAACAAAATGTCTGACTGGGGTTACATGGCAACAGTTGCTATTAGAGGGGGTTCTCTGGTCCTGATTGGTTGGTCAGTGAGCCAATCAGAGAAACAACAATGGGTCTTTTCAGCAATGTGAAAGTGTAAGTATTAAAATGTGCATGGACAGACAGCTAGACAAGCAGCTGGATGGAGAGGTGGAGGGATGTACAAATGGACGTGTGGTTAAATGGGTGGCTTGACAAATGGAGGGACAAAGAAATGAATCTATGGATGGATGGATGGATGTGTAAATGGAAGAACGGGTTGGTTGTTAAGGGATAGTTGGTGACTGGTTGACTGACTATGGATGGATGGATGAAGGGTTGGATAGATAGTACTGTAGGTGGATGGTTTAATGGATGGACATATAAATGGATAGAATAATGGATGGATGTACGAGTAGATGATTATGCATGGATATATGGATTTATCTTTGGATGGATGTATAGTTGTATGGATAGAATAATGGATGGATGTACGAGTAGATGATTACGCATGGATATATGGATTTATCTTTGGATGGATGTATAGTTGTATGGATAGAATAATGGATGGATGTACGAGTAGATGATTACGCATGGATATATGGATTTATCTTTGGATGGATGTATAGTTGTATGGATAGAATAATGGATGGATGTACGAGTAGATGATTACACATGGATATATGGATTTATCTTTGGATGGATGTATAGTTGTATGGATAGAATAATGGATGGACGTACGAGTAGATGATTACACATGGATATATGGATTTATCTTTGGATGGATGTATAGTTGTATGGATAGAATAATGGATGGATGTACGAGTAGATGATTACACATGGATATATGGATTTATCTTTGGATGGATGTATAGTTGTATGGATAGAATAATGGATGGATGTACGAGTAGATGATTACACATGGATATATGGATTTATCTTTGGATGGATGTATAGTTGTATGGATAGAATAATGGATGGATGTACGAGTAGATGATTACACATGGATATATGGATATATCTTTGGATGGATGTATAGTTGTATGGATAGAATAATGGATGGATGCATGGACAAATACACAAATGGAATCATGGCTGTCTGTGCTGGAGTCTGTTAAATGACTAAAGCAAACCTAATTTCTCTCTAGTGGAAATATCCATGACGTCCTTAAAGGCAGCCAAACACTTAAAGAAATATCCCAGCTGTTTTTAGGACATGTAACTGTCTCCAAGGAAGGATCGTTAGTCATCTCTGATATCCATCTCCACATAAAGAGGGGAAATAGACTTTTTTAACTTTATCCACTGCTTTTCCAAGGAACAGTAAGGTCCATACAAACAAAGGTATTTAATTTCAAGTCTTTTAAGTTCCCCAGGACACCGAGCTCCACATTCATCATGATTTGTGTATCTGCATGGTCTTTTTTATAGTGTAAGCACCAAAGGAACAAATGTCTCAGCTCAAACAACATTCGTGAGTTAGGGCTTGAGTTTTGTCGTCTCTGTGTGTCTGTTTTACTGTATATCTGTGTTTTATCTCTTGGTGCGGAAACTCTTGTTTACATTTAGGATTCCAGGCAGCAGTGAAAGATGACCTGTCTTCTTTTACCCGCTTTCCTCCCCAAACTGTCCCCTGACTCTTCCGCCACGATCCCACCCCCAGATGCTGCAGCCCCCTTAAGCTTTTCAAACTAAAGAACCCAAAAGTTCACAACATAACTGCACCTCAGTCCTCAGCACTAAAATTCTTGATGGTCTTTTCCCAGCTACGTAGCAAAATAGAACAGACGTCCCTTAAAGCTGTCGTGATATTTTCGCTGCCAAAACATGGACATAAGACCAAAAGATCCTAGGTCCAAGGAATCCAAAATGTCCAGGGTTCAGCCTTCTGGTAGATTTCATGCTCACTCAGTTCAGATGATGGACACAGACTAAAAACATTATGCTTAAATGCAATAATTCAACATTTTTCAGTCATGCAGAGCAGAGATTATTAACTGGCCTTAAAAAGCCCATGTTGTGTTTTTTTAATACCCTTAAGTGAGTTTCAAAGGTCTCCTCTGTATGAAAGAGTATTTCTGTGAGTAATAAAATAAGTCCACCACATCAGAACATCTCTAAGACCATTGGCTCAGGCTTGCAAGCCCAGAGTAGATGACAGACAGTAGAATGAATGCAGAGTTGTTGACAATAGGTTGCTGAGCAGTGCTGAACTGACGAATTACCACAAAGTAGACCAGTCAGCCAATCAGAGTGGACTGAGCCCATATGGGAATGGGGCCTTGAAGTCATGAGGGTCTCAGTGACAAGTTTAATCGAACATTAGTGAATGTGAACATAATCATGCGGTCATCAGAATGAATATTAGATCCTGATCAGGGGCGAAAAAAGGGATTTTAATAAAACTCTTTCTGTTTAAGGTTTGAAGAGCTGAGTTTTGCTCATTAAAGCTGAATGAACCACTGCCTGTCTCAGTGTACAGGCATCAGGGCAGGGTCGGTTCACAACGTGCATCTGCCTCCACATTCTGAGGCTGCTTGACGTCTTGGGGTGCTTTTTATTACATTACCTTATCCATCCTTAATCAATCTATCCATCAATCAATCTTTATTTGTATCAATCAATCAATCTTTACTTGTATAGCGGCAGTTCATAAAGTGTTATCTCATAACACTTCACAATAGAGCAGGCTGAAGACAGACTCAATAGATACACATATGTGCATAGATACATACATACATCCAACACCCAACATGAATCCATCATGGCAGCAAGAAAAGACCTTCTGTTAAGCAGCAGGAAATCTTGAATGTGGACCCCAGTCTCATGATGAACAGCAAATCCACACGATGCTGTTTTGGATGTGTAGGCGAAAGGAAAGGAGGTGGGAAAAGACAAGTGGACTGAAGTAAGAACTAAAGTTAGTGACAGGTCCATGGACCAATCATAGACCTGTCTTCATCATATTTGTCTCTGCTGAGTATAAATTTATTAGAGGTTAGCCTCTTGAGATGCAGGATCTCGTTTTCAGGAGGGTCCTCATGTCTGTGTGGTTGTAGTGATAATTTTATAGAAGTATAATCAACAATAATCATGAAAAGAGTAATTAATCTAATATTTACATTAACATCTATAATGATGATGAGGTAGAGACTCATGATGTTGAATAATATAACAGCATCAAAATGAGAATTTATAAGTGATGTACTTTCTGCTGATAATTGGGCGGGTTGCAGCGACAAAGGACTAAACATAAGAAATTATGGTAGTGACAAACTTATGGACGTTTTCAAGAGGGTCCTCGTGTCTATATGGTTGTAAAGATAGTTACTATGGATGTATAATCAATCCAACCATAGATATGAAGATCTATCAAATTTCACCATTAATACCTATAATAAATATAAACTGGAGAGGACTGATGTTGATTAATGTATCAGTATCTAGCTGAATTGCTATTAAAATGGGTTTAATTGGTCTAAAAGTATGAATTTATGTTAAACGATGTCATTTCTGTTGATGGTTGATGCAGGATAGAGCACATGGAGTGGAGCAGGTCCACAGCAGCAGGTCATCCATGATTGTTTGTCAAGGTCATACTAATATATGTGTGCTGTTAGCAGGAACTACCACGTATTTAATTGTGGATCTCCCCAAGGTTAATATTAGGAACTGTAATGATAATGGAATTGGGCTAAAGGAATGGCCAAATAATTGTAATTGTAGTTATTGAGGCTTCGTAACTCCACAGCAGGAGGCGGTTTACACCAAGGATCCCAGGCCACCTACAAGACCAGAGCCAGAGACGAGTACAGGAGCAAACAGAAAGGGGCAGAGGCAGATATGGAGAGAGAGTGTGAGAGAGAGAGGGATAGAGCCCAGTGTGCCAGATCCCCCCGGCAGTCTAAGCCTATTGCAGCTTAAAGGGGTCATCACCTGGAAAACACATTTTCCTTGTGCTTATGTATATATTGTAGTTGGACCGCTGTTGATACTTGCCTGAGAATGTAATTGTCAAAAGCAGCCCCGTTTTTCTGTTCGGCATGTTTGTTTAAACTGCTAGGTGATATCTTTCAATACACGATTTCATGCAGCCTCCTCAGCTGACGTAATCACAGGAGGCTCTTTGCATGCGCCCGCCCGACTATCGATGACATGAAAATCGGCCCCTGAAAGCCACACCCTCCACTTCCTGCTCAGCCTGCGAGCCAGAGGGACGTGACACACAGTGGCCCGCTGACGCCAACATGCAAATTATTTGGTTGTTGACTGCAACAGTCAACACAAAAGTCTCTTTGCCATCTTTGCAAGCCTCGGTGGTAAAAACCATTAATGACCAGTGGATTAATGTTACCTATGATAGTAACGTTCCTGCCTCCCTGTGCCTGTGCGGTAGCCACTTCACACCAGAGTGCTTTTCAGTCCTGGGCCAAGAAAGCCTCCAGCCTGTGTCTGAAGAGAGGGGCTCTTCCAGTCATCAATCCCTGATGATCTAGCTCTGCCTGCTTAATAGAGAACAGATAAACAAGACTACATCTGGACTTTCACCATAAATATTGAGGTAAATAAGATATTTTCAACACTCTAAGCATTTTAAACACGTGAATGTTTTGAAAGTGATTTAAAGCTATTCATGATTTGAAAGACTCCAAATGAATTTAGATCATGGATAAACACTATCATCCTCTATTATTTTTTGAAATTACTGTACATCATGACCTTATTACTTTTGTACCTCAAGCACACATTTTCTTATGCTAAATTATTTTTGTGTTAGATTTGTTTCCAGAAGTAAGGCAGTCACCACAGAGGTCCATATTAAAATGTCTGACTTTACTGCAGGACTTATTGATTGATTTATATTTGATTATTGGCATGATTTAAGGGCTCAGAGCAGTACCATTTTAAGTGGCATATGTACAACACTAATGGCTGTCTGCTTGGCTGTTGTAGTTCCTGGACTTGGTCTGAAACACGATAGGAAAGCTCATTTGCCGGTGAATAAAGAAGCAAAATTAATGAAATGTAATATAAATTGTTATTTAAAGACATAAAAAGCTCAAAATATCATTTCTCTAGACCTCAGCATGACTGGAAAATAACATTACCATAAAAAAAAAAAAAATGAAATGGTAAAACATGAGAGTTGCAGCTACATAAAGGCGGAGTCGTTGCTGCATCCATTCTTAGACTGGATTGATAACCAGCTGTGGAGTCATTGGTACTGAATGTTGACTAAATTGGTGGATTTTATTGCACTCCGGAGTAAAAGGCTGCAGAATTTGGCGACTAATCCCTGAAACAACAGGAAGGGAGCGATGTTTTCAGCGTTAGCATCATGTTCGAGCTGAGGGACTCGTCGAGCTCTCCTGGAAGTGAAAGTGTTCATTCAGTTGGAGGCTCCTCTGCTCTGTCCTGAGTCCTCCTGGGTGGAGAATTCCTCCTTGGTCCCGACACCAGATGGAAGCTCTCCTGGCGCTATGAGCTGGCCGGGTCATTTCCTGTCAGGAGGCCTGGTGTTAATCAAGGCCTGAGCCAGCAGGAACGCCCCCGTACTCCCCCTTTACCTCCCCTCCTCTTTTTAATAACCCCTCTCTTCTTTCAACCCCTCATCCAGCAGAGAGTCTAACAAATACACATTTTCCTTTTCGCCCCTTTTTTCCCTCTTTACTTTCTCTTCTTTTGTCCTCTGTACTGTTGGCCTGCTTGGTTTAACCCATGTCATACTTATGTCTGAGGCCTTTAGGTGCTTGTGAATCTCACAGAGGTAAGGTTCAGTGTTATCAGGGGGTCCCGGTGGAGGCCTGCAGGTCCAGCTCATAGAAGTAGATAGAGAAGACGAAAAGCGGAGTCTGGTCACTTTCTGATCTTTCTGTTAGTGTCTCCTGCAGAGTGACGGGCACACTGAGAGATAGGCTTATCTCCTCAGCTGACCTCCACACTGACCAGTCTCAGGCCTGAAAAACTGGAGGTCTTCAGAGGGAATACTTGGGCTGAGGTCTCCTTCATGTCTTTGTTGATGACTCAGAGTTCCTTGTGCTTCATCCTCGGGGTTCATGGTTGTATTGTAGCCTCAGCTGTGGTTTCTCCTCGGGGTTATTTACTCACAGGGACATTCAGGAGATCTTGTTTCCTTGACTTTGGGTTGCTGCATAAAAACTAATTTAGTTAAGGGATTAAGTGTAGCAGAGCTCCAGAAAAAGACTCTCCAGACTTGGACCACAGCTCAAAAGAACTCACTTTTCCATCAGTTTTTGGTTTTGCCTGTTCCTGTATCGTTCAATTTTTTACTTAATGTTGATGGCCACCAGTAGTTTAAACTTTTGCCCGGTAACTTGGGGACAGTCATTTCAAGTTATTTTTAAAAGTCATCAGCAGTTCTCCTCAGAAACTCAGAATAACTTCATGTGCAAATGAGCTGAAAGGGTTGTTTACCCTCAGTGGGCATCAAAAACATTAAATGATCAAACTGAACCCTGGTGCAGCACAGAGAAGGAGAAATGATCCAATGTTCACATTTTTGAGTGAAGTGATGATTAAAAAAGCATGAGACCATCAATGTGATTCACACACGTCAAATCTTTTTGTTCCTAGGGCTACAGACTGAAGAGTACAGCAGGTCGAGGCCACTTTGAGGAGCCTCATCTTTAGTGTATGAAAGTGAGGGGTTTTGAGGGAGTCAAACAGATTCCAAGTGGCCTGGTGTGACCCGGGTACCCGGTCTGCTTCAGGGCTAAGAAGCAACACATCCTTGTTATTCATTGGCAGTACCAGTATAGATGCAGCTGTCGCATGATAACATTGCTGGGCAGAAGTGTCAGGTAAAAGTTGAGCATAGTTTGTCATGTTAACACAGTATTGTGTTATGAATTGTGAGAAGTATATTTGGTGCCAGTAACTTATACTGCATCTGCAAAGCTTCTGATGGAGTGTCTGACCGCACTGATCTGCTGTGCTCTGAGTTTCTTCTCTAAAATTGTACTAAAGTTAACCTGAGACATCCCCTCAGGGCATCCAGTTGAAAAACAACTTTCATTTTCTTTATTTTTTGAAGAAAATTAAAAATACTCAGGTCAAAACACATCAGTAACAACCAAGACTGTAAACATCTCCACAGCCCATGCAGTGGTCCCCAGTCTTTTTCTAATACCCCACACCCCCTTAGGCAGATAATAATAATAATAATAATAATAATAATAATAATAATAATAATAATAATGATAATAATAATAATAATAATAATAATAATAATAATGATAATAATAATAATAATAATAATAATAATAATAATGATAATAATAATAATAATAATAATAATAATAATAATAATAATACATTTTATTTCAAAGCGCCTTTCACAACACTCAGGGACGCCTTACAAGATTAAAACAACAACAACAAAATCAACAATATCAAAAATCATAAAATCAACAATAATAATAAAATCAACAATAGCAAAGCACAGCAGATAGTGAGAGGAAAAGGGAAGAGGAGGAATGTCATTGTCAAGTGGGGTAAGCAGACCTGAACAGGTGGGTTTTAAGTCTGGATTTGAAAAGAGACAGGGAGTTTAGGTTTCGGAGGTCTGGTGGGAGAGATGAAACTATTTCAACCCCCATCACAAACTTATTTTGTAAAATTAAAAAAGAATTGAATTTTGACACTCAGCTCTGATTTTAGATATTTTTTGCATTATTGTTAAGAGTGTTGCAGTTGTCCTGAGAGGACTGAACCTGTAGGTGCAGACTTCAGGTTTTGGAAAGCCATCCATCAATCGTACCTTTTCTTCTGTCACTTTTCCTGTCTGCCTCTCCATCATCTCATTTTATCCTCTCTCAGTCCTGTCTGCTTCACTCTCTGTCTCCTCTTTGAAGCTGACAGCTCCTTTCTGTCTGCTCTGTGTCTTCAAACTCGGCTCTATCACTTCCGACGTGCCCACTCTCCATCAGGTAAACTTCCCTGTGCCAGAGTCAGAGATGGAGAAATGAATGGAGCGACTGTGGGAGCGTTTCCTGCAGCCTCACACATGGTGAGAAAGACTTTGACGATGAGGGTGTTATCAGCTGTGTCGTGGGCGACTGTATGCTGATAATGAGCGTCTACAGTACAGATCTTTTCAGTGAGGCCAGAGTAAACTCAGCCCTCCTGAAAATAAACATATTTAACACACATACATACACATACACACCTCCTCCACACTGCAGCCCCCCACACCTCATATTCTTCTTCTTGACCCAGAAACACAAACTAAAGTGTTCACTATGAGAGCACTATTTTTGGCCGTGCATATTTTTCCCACTTTGCACCGTAACGATTGAAAATCCAAAGAAAACTCACAGTAGAGTGAGAGGGAGGTGTGACTTCCAGGAAAGGATGTATGGTCCTAATTTTCTCCTTTTCCTGCTCCCCCAGTCCTCTTTTTACTCTCTCCTCCACACAGATTGCTGCTGGGAGTTTGTTCTTCTAACATTTCTCCAAACTAAGGCTGAACACAACACTTGTATATGTATTACTGAGTGTTGACAGACGGTCATTAGTGCTGAGATGGTTTACTTGAATGGAGGAAATAGATCATACAGATGGTTACGACTGAAATACATTAAAAGCTGGCTGAAGCTTCCATTTTAAAACAACGTATCAATGAACACATAAGGCAATTTTTATCTGGAGAAGTAAAGCAGTCAAAGTCTTATTTCATCTCTGACCAGGTCTTTTTTCTCTCATTACAACAATGAGGGACACACTTTTAGTTGTGTTAAATTACACAACAATCAGTAAGAGTGAAGTGGCTGCAAAAAATGAGAGTAGCTGCTACATTTTTAGATCCATCATCCAGAGTGGCACAGAAGGCTCATTTTAAATCTTGATATGTTTACAGCCTCTTTGAGTCTTACACTAGGCTCAAAGGGGATCTGAAACACTTTAAAGATACCACACAAAAGTTCAGCTTGACAAAGGTTATATTGGATTAAATGCAAAGATCAAATTCAAGAAGACGCAGACAGACACGCATCACAGGAACAGTGAGGGATCATCAGTCACTGTGTGTGATTTTATAACTCTAACGGTGTCTTGATAGCTCATGTGCACGGTTCAAGTGAACACAAAGACTTAAAAATGACGAGTCAGTTTTGATGCCTTAAAACTCAACACTCTTCATCAGTCCAGCTCTGAGCCGCTGTTTTCACTCACTCACTGTTTTCTAAATGATAAACTCATCCTGAAGTTTCCTGCATCACGTATTGTCCATGATATAAGAACAATCTTTGAAGCTCCAAATACAATCTACTAGTACAGTGGTTCTCAACCAGTGGATGGAGGCCCATAAGGGGGTCTCAGAGCTGATTTCAGTGGACAGTGTTCACTCATTCATTACCATTCATTAGACTTTTTTTGAGGTGCAGGGTGGTGTTGGAGGCTTGTTATTTTGTTAGATGACTTTAGGACTAGTTAATAGTCGTGTCAGTCCTTAACAGCACTCAAGAGTCAATCCTCAAATAGTGTAGAAATAGTGGTCATGCAATTGCCACACATATTTGATCTCAGCCAATTGATGAAAAAATTTATGAGTTCACACACAAGAAATGCTCTGTCTTTGTATTATTGTGCCCGTAGTTGAATACAATCTCATATTTATACTAAGCAGCTGAACCCAGTATGGTGCTTATGTTCTACAACTCATGCAAGATGGCAAAAAAACTAGTTTTTTTTTTTGGTCTCGGTCTTAGTCTTGAGCTGAACTAGTCTTTGTCTTGACTCGGTCTGTCTTGGTCTTGTTCTTGGTCTTGTCTTGGTCTTAATACTCTCTGGTCTTGGTAGTGTCTCGGTCTCGGTTTAGGCGGTCTTGACTACAAGTCTAGCGATGGGACCTTCATTTCTCCCTCTGAACTGCTTCACTGACACTAACTGCACAAAATGATGAATCAGTACTGTGAAACAGGACCACCTGCAGCCTCCAGCCCAATGAATGGCATGTGAATTGCAATATCACAGGATAAGAAAACATGTTATAAACTGAGAAAAGAAATAAACAACACCTCACTTTGCTTCTCTAAGGTCGCTTTGCTGGTCCCAACCACACAACTTCGTTATTTATTTCACTTCTATCTGCCTATATCCGTGTAGAAAGGATGTTTGCTGTCATATATAATGTTAAATATTTCTGTACTTCCACTTTCATTTTTCTTCATCCATGGTGTCGTGTTGCCTCTGGGACCCTCTGACCAACTGTTTGACGTGATGCTCGTGCCTCTGATTGTGACATAATGACAACCTACTGAGGAAATTTACGCTCAGGAGTCCTCTAAGTCGCTGTCTGTATGAAGCCATACTCTTCATTTTATAAATACACATATATTCATATATTAATCTGAACAACCGAAGGGGTGTCACACTTTATCTGATGTTAAATTAACTGGTGACATTTCAGTTCATGTCCCACAGCACATAAAAAGCATAAAAAAGAGTTTTCAGGGTCACAAAGTTTGTTCAACAAAAGAATCTCAAAGCAAAGCTGCAAAGCCAAACATCTGTATTCAAATCTGTCTGAACGAACAAGTGAAAGCTTTATTGTCTGTAAGGGAATTTGTCATGCACAGAGAGCATAAAAAAGACAACATCAGCAACCACACAAGACAGCACATAAGAACATGGAACAGTTGGCAAAGAATAAAAAAGATTAAAATGACAGTAATAATGAATTAGTAAGTAAGAAACATCATTAAAGCATCACATGACTCTTTGTGAGGGTCTTTAAAGTGTCGTGTTCATTCAGCAGCTCGATGCTCCGTGGTTTAAAGGATGGGATCCCTCTTTCAGTCCTCATCCTGGGCCCTTTGGACCTGCGTCCTGAGTTTAAGAGTTCAGATTTAGACCAAAGGGGGCGCCATGGGTCTGCTGTGGTCTTGTTTGCCAGAGTCCGTATGTGTTGGTCTGTCTGGTGGGAGATGCTGCCCATTTGTTCCCCAGTTATCTTTGTGCCCATTTTAAAAATCCTGTCCAGATTCTTCTTATTTTGTAGGAACATGCTCTCCCGCACACTGAATACAAAGATGAAAACACTTTCAACAAAGCTTTTATAAAACAGTTTGATCAGGTGCAGTCCACGTTAAAGCTCCTCAGTCTCCATTAAGAATAAAGACACTGTTGAGCCTTTGAAAATCCTGCATAACTGTTAGCACTCCATGTTAAGTTGCTACCAGATACCTGCACTTAACTGGCTGAATTATTCAATATCACAGGAGAACGAGAAAGATCTTCTAAAATCAATAATCATTTCTTTGGTTTTCATTGTGTTTAAAATGACTTAAAATTATGTAAAACTCCCTTAAAGTCCAGAAAAACCTTAAAGCATAAATTAATTTATGCTTATAAGGTATTTTACAGTGTTATGATATAAAAGGACGTCTTATATGTTTTTTTTTGCTTATATGTCAACTTTATCTTGGATTGTACAGGATAGGCAAAAATACGCCACAAGCTTCAACCTATACCTTTTTCAGTTATTAAATTTGTGTTAAATGATTGCACTCTGTCTTTGTTCTTAACACTTACCTGAAATAAAAAATATTCATTCATTCATTCATTCATTCAAAGTCAATGAGTTATCCATACACCAGTAAAAGTCCAATCAGAGAAACATCATCAGCAATTATCATATTTACTGATACAGTTATTGGTGTAAAATGTGAACAAAAGAGGTGAGAAGACGCGGCCCTGTGGCATCCCAGTTCAGGTGCTGATTAATTATGACTGTTAACCATCGACTTTAACAAACTGTCGCCTGTTGGAGTTTTAATATCCACCTGATGAGAGTATGATTAACTCTCATACCACACAGCTTTAAGCCAAAAGTAGGGATGCACGATATTTATCAGACCGATACAATATCGGCCAATTTGGGGAAAAATTACGTCATTTTTTTGTCGACCAGATACGTACATTTTATCCGATAAAAAGATCCAATAAATTACTTAAATTGGGGTAATTGTTTGCAGGCCACGTAGCCCCAAAACAAGCCATGTCGCGCTGGTTACGTCATCTGTCGCGCCTTACCAGAAGGACCCAAGCCTGCCCCCGTCTCTGCCAGACCAAAAGTGAACATGGCTTCACCAGTGTGGTTGTTTTTCTCAGTGGCAGAAGATAACAACAGCATTTCTGTTTGCACAACCTGTTCGGCGAGAATTCTGAGAGGAGGAAAGAGGACTTCAAGTTTTAACACACAGGTCTTATAGCTCACCTGAAAAGTCGCCATCGCAGCAAAGCGGTATTGAAAGAATACGAAGCAGCTGCGGTAGCAGCTAGCGTGCTAAGGCTAAAAACAACAACACAGAGTGGGATGTCCCCACTCAGCATGCTGAGTTTAAACTGTAAAAACTTTTTAAGAGACAGTGAAAAGGCTAAAGCCATTCACGACAAAGTGATGGAGTTCATAGCGCTTGCCGACCAATCCTTTTCTGTTGTTGAGAGCCCGGGTTTTCGCAAGTTAAAAACACATTTGGAGCCACGTTACACCCTCCCAAGCTGTCACTTCTACTTGGCTATATCCCTCCATGCTCTCTAAGGTATCGCTGCCACACACGTCCATAACTTATCATGACACAGAAGAAGATCAGACTACACCTAAGTTTTACCACAGACATATGGACATCTGGCATTAGTCCGGTCAGCAAGCTTAGCTTAACGACTCAGTGGTTGGATCAAGATTTCAACATGCAAAAAGATTATATTAAATATAAAAATATGAACTTATCGGTTATCGGTATCAGCCATGAGAAGCAGGAAATTATAGGTTATCGGTATCGGTTGAAATTTTCATATCGTGCATCACTAGCCAAAAGCTCTGCTCGGACTGTTTTAAAGGCTGAAGAGAAATCAGCAAAAAAAACACATGATGCCCATGAAAGAAACAAGGAGGTACACACTTTAAGTGTTGAATCAAACAAGGGGAGTGAACCAAAACAGCAGAGAATTGTCTTGAATTTGACCAAACGTCACAAATATCACAACACATGAAGCTAAAGTAGTGTTTGCTAACACCATCAAGCAGATGGTGGCTAATGTTAGCATTGCTAATGTTAGCACTGCTACACAGCAGCTCCAAGTGTCTCCTGTAAGCCTGTGGCAGTGCACCAAACGCCCTCACCTGTGTCTGAGGTGGGATCAGCTGCCCTCTGATTGGTCCCGGTGCATCACTGCACCAGTCAAGCGGCTGAACATACTCTCACCTGTAGACGTCCCTGAGCTCTGAAGAACCAGACAGCAGCAGCTCTGGTTGTGATTCTGCGCTCTGCGCTCGGACCGTCGTGACAGCTCTGAGTTTGTGATGTGTGGGAGCAGATTATCCTGCTGTGTGATTCCTCTGACTGGATTAGGAAGTTTGTGTGTTTCCAGAGGGCCTCTGTGTGTGCAGAGTGTGTGTTGTTAGGGTGTAGTGTGTGTGCTGTGTGTTTTGCTAACCTATTTTTGTAGGTTTTGGAGGGGGCAGGCGTGAATTTATATACCTCACTGTCTGCCCAAAACATACATAAATAGTGATAATTATAACAAATGTATTGATATTTTTTAATAAAATACAAAAAACTTCACCATCAAAACAGTGAAAATAACAAAAACAAACACATTCACCAGGTAATAATAAGAAAAAATGATCTTTAATCAGACAAATACACACAAAAAACTGATGTCAGGAGGTAAAAACTAACAGATCATGTAAGATTATATAAACTTTAAACCTCTTAGAAATATTTTAGAATGTTTAAAAATGTATACTCATGTTTATTGAGGTCTAATTAAGGATGAGGATTGCTGCCATCGCCATTACCACTTCTGCTTTTTGATTCCACTTCTTAATTTATTCGTAGTCTTCATCATCTACATCTCTTTCAAATACCGTCAAAGAGCCCATATTAAGCTTTACATGATCTGAAGTGTGTTCTGTATGTCCCCACCTGATCAAGCACTTCTATGAACAAGACAGAAAGACCATGACATCATGACCCCTCACCCCCCACCCCCTTAACAGTGGAATAGCTGTCTGAAATGCACTGTTCCCCTCACCCCCCTGAATATCTACCAATGTGATGTCATGCCATTGTTTCAGAGCAGAGCAGGGAAAGTGAATTTAGAGTCATTGACAACATGGCAGCGGCCGGAGCTCCAACAGAGCGTCTCAGATGGAGGGTGAGCCTATTAGGGGTACTCGGTTTATGAAAAGTTAAGTTTAATCCAACATCGGTGATGTGAACGTCCTCTTGCAGTCATTGATAAAACATAAATGAACCTCAGACAAGATTAAATATGATCTCTTTGAGATTATGTCCAACAGATAAGCAGTTGTTTTTGAAATTGAGATTTTCTGCGGCTGTTTTTTAGCATCGTCCTGTCCACACGCGTGACGTTTTTGAACATATCTTTGTCCACATGAAATGTTTGAATGTGTGACCTTGTTAACTTATGTTCTCTGTGAATGTTTCTTAGTGAAGACTTTAATTTAAGACATTATGGACTAAACCAAACACCATAATAAAAAAATAAAGTATTATTGTGATTCTCGAATTCTGCCTGCTGCACAAATACATAACATCTATCTCAGTATTATTTTCTGATGAGAAATATATTTTAAAATAATAGAAATGTCATTTTTGCCACGATTCTAGTAAAACAAATCATTCAAAGGCCTGTTTGATACCACAGTTACAAAAACAGACGCTCAGTACTGTGCAGTTCCTTTTTATTAAATGTTTAAAAAATGCAGCCAAACTCCTGAACACTGACTAAGTTTTAGACAGAAACACACCAACAAACATTTCTGTTTACTTACTGTAGTTTGATTATCATTATCATCACCTCCATCATTCTTTATGATCAGTGGCTTAAACAAGGACAAATATACAGAAACTTAATGATATTCATTTATGTTTATGACGCAAAGCCCTGACATCATGCTAGTTCCAGCCACTTCTTCAAGTGTTTCCAACATTTATGTGCAGTTTGAAGAGTACGAAGGAGTTACCCTGTAGTTTCAGTCTTTTTTATGGGGCATTTGGAAACTTTTCCATTCTAATCAATTCATGCAATATTGCACTTGCCAACAGTTGGAAAGCAATTTTGTCTTCCCCTTTGTTTTTTCTGAAAATATATGTATTTATCTGAAACTGGACCTCTTTTCCAGCTCTAATTGGGTGCATTTGCAATGCAGAGGTCGTGGTACAGAAGCCACATTTTGCAGGGCTGAAGAAACCTCCTGAAGAAGTCCCTCTTATGTAAAACTATGTGAAAACTTGGCCCACAAAAAGAACTAATATCAGCAGGTGAGAATAATGTGCTGATATAATAATAATTCAGCCATCAGATAGATTCACAGATTTGTCTGTGAAAAAGGTGAAAAGGAGATGTTTCTCCTTTGGGTCATTCTGTCACCCCCTGGGTGGCGTCACAGTGTCGGGGTCAGAAATAAAAGTGGTGTTTTTTTACGCTGCCGGTGTAGGGCTGTCTTCATCCACCCTGTTATCCACTTTGATGTGGACCTTAGCCCCAGCAGGATGTGATGTTTGTGTAGGAGTCCTGCCCGGGCAGAGTAAGTATATGTGTGATTGGTTTGGTTGTGGGTATCGTCATGTGATGTTGTCCAGCTCGAGGGAATCAAACAGGAAGTAAAGGAGCGATTAGGAGGATCTGACATTAACAAGAAGAGCTTCCTGTGATAGGAGGCTTCCTCTGAGTCTGTGGGACTCAAAGACTTATCTAACCACCTCCTCCTCTCTGACAGTTCACTCCCCTCATCACTGTGAACAGACACATTGGCTCTTGATGTCACTTTTATTTCTCGAGTCATGACAAACAGTTTCACTCATTATATTTAGTTGAAGTTCAGCTGCCTTCACACACCACAGTAATCAGGCTAAATCAGCCTATCTTGAAAATTTAGTAAATGTAATCATATCCACAGAAGAGACCTGAGCAAATGATACCAAGCATGCTCTTTCTTCTGTTGTTGCAGCCTCAGATTGTAGATTTCACTGCATGTTTTTCTTTTCGAATTGCAATATAAGCTGAAGTGCCGTCTTTGCATTAAGACACCAAACATCCATGACGTTTGAGAAAGCCTTCCTCTTTAGCCATCTTGAGGTTTGAGGAGCTGCTTTTTGTGTTGATCTTTGTGTCAAGCTGGCAAATAAAAATTACATGAAAATTGTGGGTGCAATGGATTTATATACATGAATAAATGCTTGACCCTCTCTTGTCTCACTTATTGTTCCCAGAATAACTCATTTCTAAAGGCAGTTATAGAAATGAAATTATTGTGGGTTTGAAATGTCTGTTAATCATTAGGTCCAAACAGTTGACATGACGGCTACGGTGCAAGTTGGTCTTCATTTCAGCATGTTTTGAATCAGGGCTGTGAGCGCCCTGTGTTATGCACCATGACTTCAGGAAATATGATGCTCACCTTTATTAGCCACAAGCTGTTTGCACATCTTGGCAAAAATATACTGAACTAGAAAAGCACTCGGAGAACGCAGACCTCTGCCAAGATACAGTTGTGGATCACCACGCTCTCCGATATGACGTCCGAGTCTCCGCTCATGTGTGTCCATGTGGAGAAGTCCTCCGCTGGCATTGCAAGGGAAGCTGGGAAATGTAGTGGCATAGGCTTGAAAAACGTTGATATGAGTTTGCAAATAAACTACAATTCCCATAATGACTTAAAGTGGGCGGAACCCTCACAGAAGCCAAGGAGAAATGAATGGGATTTGCCATTAAAAACTTCAGTGTTTTTTTGTGACGTCAATCTGAATGGGATCAAATTGACCATGATGATAGAGTTATATTATATTATATATATTATCTTGTAAATTTTGAAGTGAATCCGTAAAGTGATGTCAGAGATATGATTTTTTTAAAATAAGGCCCAATGTTAAGTTATGCGATTTTTGGCAAATTTTGGGAATTTTTTGCACCCAGACAAATATGCGGATCACCACCAAAATGTAATGGCTTCTTCCTTGGACCAAACCACACCTCTGGTAAAATTTTCATGTAAGACCATTCAGTAGTTTTTTGTAATCTTGCTAACAGACAAACAAATAAACAAAAAAAAACACACAAACAGACCCTGGCGAAAACATGACCTCCTTGGCGGAGGTTAAAATGATAAAAAATTAAAAAAAAAAAAAAATATATATATATATATATATATATATATATGAAAACAGCAATGGTTGTCCTTTTGTCGATTCAGGCATGTTTTAATAGGCATTTCTAAAGGCTTCATAGCATATTTTACAAGCCTTTTAATCTACAGGTTCTGTAAGCAGGTCAGTAGGCTGTTTCAGTCATTGGGTTCTGTAAATTCATTGTGGCAACAATACAATGATGCGTTGACATTAAAACAAAAATGTACTTTTAATACTTAAGTATTTTCAAAAGCAGGTACTCCAGTACTTTAACTTAAGTACTGACTGAACAACTTTCACTTGTATTGGAGTAATATTTGACCAGGAATATCTCTACTTTCACTCAAGTAATGAAGTTGAGTTCTTTGTCCACCACTGGCTGTTACCTGGGTGAACTTCACTCACAATTTGTTTCTGACTTACGCGCTCAGGCTTAGGCCTAACACTGCATGTTTGTGCTTTTGTGTCCGTGAGTATTTAGTCGGCATTAACAAGCAGCAGGACAAGTTGCTGCTGATGGCTGGAAAACTCCATAAAGATCCTTCTTGAGTCTGCCTCATGCCGCATGTTGAGTGGCGCAGCGTCACCTGAAGCCTGAACATAAACACATGAAACACGTGCACGGTGATCAGCTCTCACTCTTCACAGCAGCTGATATCAGGCAGACTTTATTGATTATAGCCATAAAAATGAGAAAACATGTTTGGTGGTTTTAAAGCACTTGTACTGGTGATAGAAAATGCTGCTGCTGCCCCAGACTTTTTTATTAAACTCAAATATTAAGCCTTGGAAACTTTCTGGGGCCTGTTTTGTGATTTGTTCTACTTTAGGATGAGGATGAGCGTAAACTTGGACATGCTGCTCCGCTGTTTGAAGTCCATGTCCTGCTCATGAATACATGAGCAATGAAAGCTGTTTACAAGGCTAAGAAATCTTCTCTGCTTCATAAGTCAGATCCCTCTAATCCTCTCCTCCCCAAACGGGCTCGAAGACTCTTCCATGTGTAAGAAATCAGGTTCCTCTGCAGAGAGCTGACTGCAAACACATGTAAATACAAACAGCACGAGACTGTCCCCATTGACCCAACACAGCCTGCAGAGGAAAATCTGTCTCTTCACCGTGTGTTCAGAGTTTATTTTAACATCTGCAGCATCCGACTTGTGAGATTTTATAAAACACATTTATAAGGTGCAGTGCATGCATTCTGCAAAGAACATTTGTCTCCATTCAGTGTCCAGTGTACCGCTTCACCAAACTGTGAATGTAAATGTACAGACTGTCGAAATCCATCCTGGACCTTTTCTACAATCTGTTTGAGTTTGGGATTTTCAGAGAGGCAGCCTCAGAGCTGCAGGACGGCAGAGCAGAACTTTTGTGACATGACACCTCGTCAGTCTACAGAGAGGACAAGATGTGAGTCATCATCACGAGACAATAATGATTGTTTGAGTGTGAGTCATACTGAAGTGTGTATATATGAAGGAGAGGAGATGAAGATGAAGGGGGATGTTCTCCATTGTCATCTGCTCTGGTTTTATGTGGAAATTTGTGCTGTTAAAGGGAAAAGAGAGAACATTCCAGATTAATCAATCAAAGTGTGTGTGTGCATGTGAGTGTGCTGTACTCAACATGTGTCTCTGATTTTCATGGTGTCCCACCCCTCTTTCACCCTCTGATTCTTGTGACCATCAAGGACATCTTCATGGTTAAAAACACGTCATTCACATTCACGTTCATGCAGATTTCAGATTGTTTTTCTCATTTTTTCATCACCAGCACAGCTGAGGGTTTCCTACTACAGTATTTACATCTAAGAGCAGAGTTAGCACTAAAACACATTAACCAATAGTAAAAATGTGGATACATGTCCTGAAATAAAAAAGCAGTCTCTCAAGAGTCCAAAACATAAATTTTTTGTGGAGATTATTTAAAGCAAGCACCACAAAGTCCAACGGCCACAATATTGACAAAGGGGAAATTGTCATTTGTAGGGCTGATTTAGGCAGCCTTTATTTTTTGATGCTTTCTCATGATATCTAAAAAAGCCATGGTTTCTTTTCACATATCATGGACATGCAAAATGTAAAGTAAGATACAGAGGAACTTGTTTTGGCTTTAAGCAGATTAGGTTTTATTGATATATTGCAAACAAAAAAAACCTTTTGTCCTACCAAGCTGAATATGTAGCTGAATTATTCTTTCTGTTGTCATTCTACAACGGTGATGCAGGAAATGGCAGGTGGGTGTTTGTATCGTTAAGAGAACATATTAAGGTGCTGCTGTGGTGGTGTAGACCGCCTGCTGCTGTGGACTTATGAAGCTTCACTAATTACAGTTAGAATTATTTGGTCTTTCCTTTAGCCCCATTCCATTATCATACACTCCCTGATATTAACTTGAGATCAACAAAATTAAATCCATGCTAGTTCCTGTTAACAGCACAAATATATTAGTATGACCTTGACAAACAATCATGGATGACCTGCTGCTGTGGACCTGCTCCACTCCATGTGCATCAACCATCAGCAGAAATGACATCATTAAACATAAATTCATATTTTTAGACCAGGTAAACCCATTTTACTAACAATTCAGCTAGATGCTGCTACATTAATCAACAGCATTCCTCTCCAGATTATATTCAGTACAGATATTAATGCTAACATTAGATTGATCTCTTTATCTATGGTTGTATTGATTATTCATCCACCCTTTAATAAATCTGTATTCAACAAATATGCTGCTACAAATAAAGATTGATTGATTAAGTCTACATTCAGCAGAGACAAATGTGATTTTAGTCCCTTTGTCCCTGCCTGGATGGATACATCTCTGGTTGTATGTATGTGTATATACAAATATATATTTTTTATATGTATTTAGTATGACTTCAGCCTGCTCTGTTGTAAAGTGCCTTGAGATAACACTTGTTATGAACTGGCACTATACAAATAAAGATTGATAAAAGCTGATGATGATAAAACAACCAGGCGCGTCCCATTACTGCTTCAGCCAGCCTGAGTCCTCTCCTGCTCTCTCCACCATTTCCCCCCACACTATCCAGTAAAGGCAAAGACATCCCAAAATTCATACTGTTAAAATAAAGCCAATATTATGCTTTTGCATGTTTTTATGTAGGGTGGCACGGTGGTGCAGCAGGTAGTGCGTGTGCCACACATCAACAAGGTTGCTGGTTCAAACCCTGTGTCGGTCAGGGCGTCTCTGTGTGGAGTTTGCATGTTTTCCTGTGCATGCGTGGGTTCTCTCCGGGCACTTCAGTTTCCTCCCAAAGACCAAAAACATGCTCATTAGGTTGATTGGATTTGACTCAAAATTGCCCTTTGATATGAGTTTGGGTGTGGATGGTTGTCTGTCTCCCTACATGGCCCTGTGATTGGCTGGCAGGCAATTCAAGTGTGCCCAGCCTCCTGCCCAATGTCACCTGGGATAGGCTCCAACCCCCTGCAACCCCAAAGGGATAAGCGAGTGTGTTTTACATGTCTCCTTCTCATTACAGAGCCCTTCGATCCTCTGGAACATTGGGACTGCACCATAACCCCCGTCTTTTGGCCAGTAGCTGCCTGAAATGGCTTGTAAGAATAAAACTAGTGTCAGAATCTTAATGAGGAATGAAAAGCAGCTGTGAAATAATAATGTCTCTCTGGTATAGCAGTTTTGTACTTTGCAGTCTTGTTTGATCAGAATCATAATCAGAAACACTTCTTTAATCCCCAAGGGGAAATTCAGTTGTTTCAGTTGCTCCTATACACAGTGTAGCATTAGGAAATATCAGATGAAGGCATTAAAATAGATAAGAGCATAAATTTAAATTAATAAATGAAATGAAGAATTGAAAAGAAAAGAAGAGAAAAATAACGTAAGCAGGTTCAAATAGTTATTCAGTTCTTCAATTTATTCTTGTTTTAACCTGTGGGCATTTTGGAAAAGTTATAAAATTTTAGTAAATACTTTGAATAATTCTATCAAGGACTACAAGCTTTGAATATTTGAGGTGTTCTTATTCCAAAGATGCCTGATCTTTGGAGAATTAAACAAACACACAGCGCTCTGTTTTCAGATATTTCATCTCTGTTCTGAAGGACAGATTATGTTTGAGTGTCCATCCTCAGCACGAGTGTGTGCGTCTGTGTGCATCGGGGTGTGTGTGTGTGTGTGTGTGTGCGTGTGTGTGTTATTGTGTGTTATGGTGTGTATATTTTTGTGTGTTTTGTGTGTGCATGTGTATATTTGTGTGTGTGTATATGTCCTTGTGGTGTGTTGACTGATGAGCTGGTAAACAGAGCAAGCGTCTCAGATATCACTGCAGTTTATTTCTCTGGCTTCAGATCTGGCAGCTACGACTTGTTTATTTGGCTTTCAGGTATCAAATGAAACCCGCAACTCTCTCTCACAATCATGTACACTCACTCACACACACACACACACACTCACACACACAGCTCTGCCCGAGCAGTAATAGCTTTGCAGAGTCAACAAACAGTCATGCATGAACTTGTTCACACAAATACACGACTTATTGTCCACCTCCAGCAGAAACTGACCAGGGTTTTCTGCTTTCCCACATACACTTTTACCTTCTTTGTTTTATAGTTTGACACTTCTCTGTTCATCATACAAACTACATACATGTATACATGCACAGGCCTCTGTGTTTCCATGCTTTGCCCCAGAGAGGTGAAGCATTGAGCATAGATGATGTTGCTGAGCCTAAAGTCACGGTTTTCTGTGTCGAACTCCTCTCATTACTTTTTCCTTTGTCCATCCTCGCTGCCTCTCTCTGTGACCGACCTGTCAGTCATGATTAAGGGTCTTCTAATTCCTTGAATGCACCTAGAGGAGGCAAGGTTGGAGGAGACAGGAGGCCTGTGAAGGCGCTCAGAGCGAGGACGCATCAGTATTAGTTTTGAAAATGCCACTCCTCCACACCGATCATTTTATTTTTCATCCATTATCTATATTGCTTTGCCCTTTTGGGCTCACAGGGGGGTGGAGCCTATCCCAGCTGACATTGGGTGGGGGGCGGGGTTCACCCTGGTCACCAGCCAATCACAGTGGCATATAGAGAGACAGACAACCTAATGAGCATGTTTTTGGTCTGTGGGAAGAAGCAAGACTGCCAAGAGAGAACCCACTCGTGCACTGGGAGAACATGCAAACTCAGAAAGCCCCAGACCAACACGAGGATCAAACCAGCAACCCTCTTGCTGTGAGGGATGTGCACCACCTGCTGTGCCACTGTTTTGCCCATTTTTATATCAATGAATCTCTGAATTAATCATATGAATTAATTTGACTCAGATTCATCTCAAATTAAGGCTTTGAGGAAATAAGAATATTTTCTGTCTCCTTCTTGCCTTGTTGAGCAGCAGAGAGGAAATTACGTAGGTCGCTGTGACTAAAATATTGCACCTTATCACACAGCTTCGTGCTGTGATAGTGAGAGGCATTCAGGACGCTCACATGATCCAATGCAATCAGCCTGATTCTGCCGCCAAAGCCAAATCACACTGTGTTCAGTCTGGACTTTATTAAATTATTATTATTATTATTATTTTAACTTTTGACTCAGTTGAACTTATTTATAAGCTGTGGTTACTCTTGAGTATTTAACACCAACAGTGCAATAGTTTACAGTCCTGAGTATTTTTGGTGGTATACAAGATAGAAATAAACAAACTGCCCCCTTTGGGGATAATGAAGACGCTTTACAACGTAAACATTATTATTTTCAAGTTATGATGCAACGTATGCTGTGAACCTCATTGCTACTTGCATCAAATGTGCATCATTTTCAATAACAATACAGATTAGCTAGTTCAAGTTAAAATGTGACAGTACAAAACAAACAACAACAATAACAATATAAAAATTAGCAGCACTGAATACTCTGATCAAATGCCGTTTGCAAACAACAACATAGAAGACTAGCTGTCTACAGCATCTGGCTTTAAAGCTGCCCTGTGGCAGGACACAATGTTGCCCCCTGTGCTGAAAGCCCTCTCTGAGGGCGAGCTGGTGGCAGGAATACAGAGGTACCGCCTTGCCAAGAGGCCAACTCTGGGATATGTTGTAGAGTGGGTCTTCCACCAAGCCAACGGATTGGTTTCACTGTCTGCATTTGGGGCTTGCAGATAACTGTTAAGTTCTGCCTCAACAGCCTGCTGGTCTGTTAGTCCAGAAGTAGAGATGACGGGACCCCCACCTGGTAGGGGATTCTGTGATCAGCCTGTGCTTTGGCAGTTTGAGTTCATCTTGGGCAGCTGCTAGTGCCCTTTTTTTTTTCCATGAGTAAGAAAAAGCACTGACCACTTTCTTGGACACACTGACGGCTCTCTCAATCCTCTTGTCCTTCATGCTTCTGAAGAAAAGTAAATAATAAAAAATTAATTACAAACTCTTAACTTAAGCATAATATCAGTAGAGTTTTCATAAATTTAGAGAATACATTTAGACTTCAAAATACAAAATCTACAATACTCCATAACAGTAAAATCGAATTGTTATTTGGAAATATTTTCAAATGTTATTCATGAACTATTATCAAACATTCCCAAGGGACAGACAAAAACTTAATACAGTGTTAGACTGATATAGTGTCAGAATTAAAATTGAAATGATAAAATATGTAACCAATATGTGTTATTTTTAAACCAAAAAAATGATCATGGAAAAACGTTTTGTTATTTACTTACCTACAGCTGAGTGCAGCCGATGGCCAAAACACTGCAGTCGAGTCCAGCCTTTGAGAGCAACAGCTTTTACTATGTTGGCTCCGTTATCTGTTGTGATGCACACCTGTTGGTCTTCGCTAAGGCCCCATGATTCCAGTGCATCCTCCAGCCCCTGACTGATGATTTCGGCATTGTGGTCCTCCGGAAAATACACAGTCTGCAAGCATGTGCTTTGTAGAGCCCACTCCTGGTCAACGTAATGTATCATGAGACTCAAATATGGCTCAGTTGTCCGACTCGACCAAAGGTCACTGGTAGTTGCAAAGTATGTCATCTCTTTAAGCTCAGTTTCCAGCTTTCCTCTGCATTCGTCATATAGCTGTGGCATTGCTGTTTGAGAAAAATATTTTCTGCTGGTGATGTCGTACCTTGTGTCCAGCACTTTGATTAAACGTTTAAATCCCTCTTTCTCCACTGAGTTTAAAGGCATCATGTCTTTTGCTAGACAAAAAGTAATCGTGTGTGTAATCATTTTTCTCCTCTTGGAATGTTGCTTGTATGGTGCAATGGCCTCAAACGATGACACGATGGATTGCTGCTTTGGTCCAGTGACTGCCCTGCTAGTAGCGGCTAAACCGCTAATGCTGCGTGTGTTAGCAGCGGTGCAAGGCTGTGCAGACTCCGCTCGCATTTTCATGTTTTCCTTATAATCACTTAGGTGGTACTTCTTCAAATGATTAAATAGATTTTTTGTGTTGCCGGTTTTTGGGGGCACCGACCGGCAACATACCTTGCACATCGGCTTAATTTGCTCCATGTCACTTTGGAGATACCCAAACCACCACCACACAACCGACGTAGAGTAACTTTTCTTCTCAACAATAGCCTCATCTTCAGAGGATAACGCCAAGTCATGGCTGACATTTGTTTCGCTGGCCTCAGCTCCGCGGTTAGCTCCATGTTCGGCCATTCTGTTTACTTCTCCAACAACTTACAGGTGGAAGTGGAGGAGGAAAAGGTCGACTCTGATTGGCTATGGTCACGCACATTTCCGCCATGTCTGATCGAGTAAATATGCTCACAGCTGATCACCGTGATCGACCTGAAATGAATCGCGATCACTAATCACGATCATATAATCGCCCAGGCCTACCTGGAACCTGAAAGAACTTAAAACAAAAAAACAAAGGAATCTTAGGCTACATTATATGGACTGCCAAAATCTGAGTAATAGAGTGTGCCATCATTTAAAATACTTTAGGTTTTATGAGTGTTAATAGTTGCCTTTAAATGCTGTTGCAATTTCCCCCTTTAATTCTGCTATCAAATTGTTCTCATGAGGCAAAATACAGAATTAGCTCTGTTTTCTTTTGCTCATGTATGTGTAGTTGAAATGAAAAGTTGTAGATCCAGTTATTCGTAGATTATGTGAGAAAATATCTGTGTGTTACAAACAACCCTTGGTCTCCCCTGTGAAAGATTCTACATGAAGCTCTGACTCATTGAAAAACTCATTGAGTAGAGGCTGCAGATGAAATTGTTTGTAGCATCATTTCTTATCAGCCTGTTTTAAGACTTTATATTAAGTTGTTGGGAATGAGTGAAGCTCTCACATTATTCCTGTCGTGTCTTAACGATGTGAGACTCTCACAAAGCGAATTATTCAAATGTCAAACACAAACAGTGCCTGGCAAAATTGTCTTTTTTTCTTCTGTTTAACTTTTTTGTCTCCTTTTTGTGACTTTCCTTGATGCTGACTTCGACCAAAGATGTCTGACAGTTTGTAAAGCTCTGTAAGCTTCATCTCCGAGCGCCGTGTAGCCTCCCTGCTGCATCCTAAAGGCTTCAACAGAGCTAATGTGTACGAGCTTCTCTTCAAATGCTGCTTTTACATCTTGAAATCATGTGTCTGTGTCGTGTGACACAGATACATGAACTGCTCTCCCTTGTTCTGTCGAGCAAGAGGGTCATGTAGAGGTCACTGAGCTGGGCCCTATACAGATGAAGGAGGGGATGAAAATGGTCGCTCCTTACACAGTCAGTTCTAGAGATTTTAGTCTAACAGTCCGCAGCCCAATAATAACGGGCTTGGTGTCCAGACTTTGGGAAAGGCTACTACAGTCTTTGATTTACCTCCACATGATAGAGATGTCCCTGTTTAACCCTTTATGTCAATATCCCTGCTGCTGACGAGCCTGCAGACAGGCGAACACCGGGGAGCAAGATGAGTCCTGAAAAAATGATCAAACCCCCTTTGGATCCAACGTTCTGAGTTTGATTTACTTTATTTGGACTTCATGGTTCATCCTTCAGTTCAACCCACATTTAGAGGTCAAACAAAAGTCCTCTTCACTGACCCCTTCACAGATAATTCAGACCAGCAGCACCCAGAGACCACTAGACGGTTCAAGGTTCACAACCAGACAAACCCGCATGTCACACACACAAACACACACTCACACACACACACACACACACACACGTCCTGCCCCAGCCTCCATATCTGCAGCTTTGATCACCCATCTGAACATCAGTATCTCTCTGTGTCTCTCCTGGGATCACATAGCACAGTTATCACTCTGCAAACACACACACTCTCTCCTGACACACACTCGGCCTCACTTCACAAACACACACACACACACACACACACCCACACCCACACCCACACAGATGATAGGGAGTGAAGATCAGAGGTTAATCACGTCTTTTCATCAGCTGCACCACCCTCTCCTCCATCCGTCCTCCTGCCGTCCGAGGGCTCACGTTTTATCTGTAAGTGTGTCGACATGTTTGGAACTCACTCCTGTCCTCACGGGTGGAGGACAGAGGTGGTGTCTCTCTTTGTCTTTAAACACAGGGAATAAATGTTCCTGTCCTCCTCCTTCATGTTACTCCTATCTCCCTCCATCGCTGGTCTGTTTTCTTGTGACTCTCATTTTCTTTTGTTTGTTTTGTGATTTAATAAGAACCAAGTGTTTCTGTTGTTGCAACAATGACCATTAAATTGATGTACAGTCCAACAGAGAGCTTTAAATAATTTGATAAGTATTTAAGATTTAAGCAGTGACTGAAATAAAACCCTGCAGTTTCCTTTCTTTCTTGGAGTCAAAACGAGAGAGCAGGGTGGAGATCTTTCAGAGAGTAAACCCCCTACATGAACCCCAATGCTGTCTGAAACAGGAAGTACTTATTCATTCAGGAGGTGCACGTTTACAGAAGACCCCTCCTGCACCCCAAAATGGAGGAATATTTTTAGGGAAAACAAAATGGCTGTGAAGAAAAGTCAAGTTTGAAACCAGTGCTCTTTTTGAAGACCTAGGTGCTCAAAGCCTGACGCAGAGGAGCCATATTTCATGATGTAGTCCTGCAGCCTGAACACTAAATAGACCTTCTGATTTATTTTATTCAGTGTTGTGGAAATGGGTATTTATGTATGCTAAATCTGGATAATATGGTGTGAAACTGACTTTTTGGAAAAGTCAGAAGTTTGATCCTTGTATAACAGCATTACAGTTTCAGTTAAGAGGTGTTACAATCCCTACTGTTTGCTCTGCAATTGTAGGGCTGTGTTCACACCAAACGCAAAAAATATACAGTATGTGTCGTGCCTTCACACAAATACATTTTGTGCAGGTACTTCTGTGCTCGGATCAATCATATATTTTGATGCCAATTTTTTCCCTTAAGACCCAAAGGGGATGAGAGAAGGGGGTGGTCTGTCCCCCAGGCACAACAACGTGTGTTTCCACCTTTTTGATCCATGATCAACCATGAAGGATGTTTCTACAGTCACCGTCTTCCTCCTGTTCTCAAAAAACAGAAACTGATTGTCCCAGAAAAGTCTGAAATAGAGACATCCTTTTGATGATCATAACATCCTTCAGAGCCGCACATGAAGAGTTTCACCACGATGTCTGGTGAAACTCTTCATTTGCTCTCCAACTGCCGAACCTGCCCGACTTTACTCGTCTTTTTCCCCGGTACAATCACAGACCCACTGCTCCAATGCTCCTGTAGTTCCCCGTTGTGCTGCCGGACTTTGTTCACAGTCCAGTCCATGAAAAGTGTTCAATAAATCTGAGCTGAACTTACAAGATTCTCAGAACTCTCCAGAGACTTTCTGCCCGTGTCTCCTCTCTGTTGTTCAGTCTCTGAACAATAAAATAACTATGTAGAGGAGCTCTGATGTTTACTTCCTTCTCTGTCTGTGATGTCATCCTAGTAAGGAGTTGGTCTTGAGCTTATCCCCTTTCCGAACAAAAGCTGGATAACGCTGGGGCCCTGTCTGGTTGTTGAGGGGTCAGGCATTGGTGGACACCTTCTTATGATTTCCACCTAAGCACCTAAGAATGTCCCCAGGTGTAACTGCCCTGGGTGAGGCTGGTTTTGCAGCTAACCAAGATGTACTTGTTTGTAACTGGGGCTATACATGGAACAAGAGGATCCTCTCCAAGCCAGAGATGTACAGTGCCATGAAAAAGTATTTGCCCCCTTCCTGACTTCTTGTCTTTTTTGCATATTTGTCACACTTAAATGTTTCAGATCATCACACAAATTTTAACATTAGACAAAGATAACCTGAGTAAATACAAATTTTATTTATGAAGGGAAAAAAGCTCTCTAAACCTACATAACCTGAAAAAGTAATTGCCCCCCCTTGTCAAATCATGAGTTAACTGTGATTAACCACTTTTTTTTGAAAGCTGAGTTCAATGTCACTGACCACACGCAGACCTGATTACTGCAGACCTATTGAATTAAGAAATCACTTAAACAGAACCTGTCTGACAGTGAAGTAGGCTGCAAGATCTGGAAAAGAAACACATCATGCCATGATCCAAAGAAATTCAAGAACAAATGAGAAACAAAGTGATTGAAATCCATCAGTCTATTACAAAGCCATTTCTAAGGCTTTAGGACTCCAGTGAACCACGGTCAGAGCCATTATCCACAAATGGAGAAAACTGGGAACAGTGGTGAACCTTCCCAGGAGTGGTCGGCCTACCAAAATTACACCAAGAGCACAACGACGACTCATCCAGGAGGTCAAAAAGAACCCAGAACAACATCTTAAGAACTGCAGGCCTCACCTGCCTCAGTTAAGGTCAGAGTTCATGACTCAACAATAAGAAAGAGACTGAGCAAAAATGGCATCATGGGAGAGCTCCAAGGCGAAAACCACACTGACCAAAAAGAACACAAAGGCTCGTCTCACATTTGCCAAAAAACATCTTGATGATCCCCAAGACTTTTGGAAAAATATTCTGTGCACTGACCAGACAAAAGTTGAACTTTGTTGAAGGTGTGCGTCCCGTTACATCTGGTGTAAAAACAACACAGCATTTGATAAAAAGAACATCATAGCAACAGTCAGACATGGTGGTGGTAGTGTGATGGTCTGGGGCTGCTTTGCTGCTTCAGGACCTGGACGACTTGCTGTGATTGATGGAACCATGAATTCTGCTGTCTACCAGAAAATCCTGAAGGAGAACGTCCAGCAGAGTCAAAGTCCAGACTTAAATCCAATTAAGATGCTGTGGTGTGACCTTAAACGGGCAGTTCATGCTCAAAAACCCTCAAATGTGGCTGAGGTAAAACAATTCTGCGCAGAAGAGTGGTCCAAAATTCCTCCACAGCGATGTGAAAGACTCATCACCAGTTATCACAAACGCTTGATTGCAGTTATTGCTGCCAAGGGTGACACAACCAGTTATTTGGTTCAGGGGACAATTACTTTTTCACATAGGGTCATGTAGGTTTGGAGAGCTTTTGTCCCTTAATAAATAAAATCATCATTTAAAAACTGCATTTTGTATTTACTCAGGTTATCTTTGTCTAATGTTAAAATGTGTGTGATGATGTGAAACATTTAAGTGTGACAAATATGCAAAAAAGTAAGAAAGGGGGCAAATACTTTTTCATGGCACTGTATATTTGTGGGAGATGGTGCTTGATGATGAAGCTCAGCTTGTTTGATTCCATGCTCCAGAGTTCACTACATGTGAGTTTCTTCTTTTCGATATCCTCCCACCTCATCCTGTGGCCCAGTCTGGTGTGTGCTTCTGTTGGTGAACCTCTCCTACAACCAGAGTTTGCCATTTGGCAGTAGTCGCCTCTTCCCATGTAGGTGTTTTCATTCCTAATCTATATGATAATCGGTCACTTTGTTCAGCACACTTTGCTAGTACCCTGTTGGACCCCCTTTTGCCTTTAGAACTTTGTGAATTCATTGTGGCATGGACCGTGCTGCTGGAATCATCCCTCAGAGCTTTTGGTCCATATTTCCATGACGGCATCACACTGATGCTGCAGATTTGTCGCCTGCACATCCATGATGTGTATCTCCTGTTCCAACACATCCCAAAGGTGCTCTTTTGGATTGAGGTCTGGTTGCTGTGGAGGCCACTGGAGTACAGTGAACTCACTGTCACTTTGAAGAAACCAGTGTGAGATGATCTGAGCTTTGAAACATGGAGCTGCTGGAAGTCTCCATCAGAAGATGGTCCACTGTGGCCATAAAGGGATGGACATGGTCAACAGCAATCCTCAGGGAGGCTGTGTGGTCTGAGCCTACCATCTAAATGTGGAGCAGAAATCCAGACTCATCAGACCAGGCAATCATTTATTGTCTGGTGTGGTTTTCTGCCGCTGTAGCCCATCTGCTTCAAGATTTGTCCTGTTGTGCATCCAGAAATGGTCTCTTGCGTAGCTTGATTTAAGGAAATTTTATCTGAGTCCCTGTTGTCTTACTTTAATGTTTAACCTCTCGGATCATTCTCCTCTGACCTCTGACCTTTGGTATCAACAAGGCATTTGCACCCAGAGAACTGCAGCTCACTGGACAGCTCAGTGCAGGGCATTAACTGTAGAATCAATACAGAGCACCGAAGTGGCCAGTCACTGCAGAGAAGACCAGTCAATAAATCACGACACACGGAGCCCGAGTGGGGAAGGGGGCCTCATTGCTCTAATAGAAATTCTCAGACAGAGTGAGAATACAGCTGGATCTGGGAGTTTTTTTGTAAAGATCAGTAATTGTGAACTCTAGTAGTCTTGAAATGGGACACTTGAAATGGAACTACTGCAGTTTCTGTGTTATCTGTGGTGTTGCTGTGCAGTTGCTGTTAACACTGAGACATTTCTGAAGGTGGAGCTATCTGATTATTTTGCATGCGATTCAGGGCTCACCAGCCCTTTTGAGCCTGAGAGCTACCCTAAAGACGAGGAGTATTATGGAGGGCTACTTGCTTGATTTAATGTTCTTAAGAAATAAAAATGGTATAATTTTATGAAAAATAATAAATATAATGCATTTTAAGGCTACATATGACACTGTATGTTTACTTTTTTACTTTTAATGATTACTAACATAAATAGTTACAACAGATTATTTACATTATGAACAATATACTTACATGCATCTTCAATTATTTATTATTCTGTGTCAGCATCAAGGTAAACCATGACCCCATGCAGGGCAAAGTTTAGGAAAATTAGGCGGTTTTAAAACCTAATGCACATGTTACATTTTTTATTTATTAAGTGGGATTTATTAGCAAAACATACCATAGAATTTAAAAAAATGTCTATTTATTTCAAGTTCTGCGATGGTAGCGTGTGTTATTTTTTAAATGTCCCACTGATGCTGCTTTTTCTATCATCCGTGAACTGGTTGATCTTTTCCTTCATATAGTGATTGATATAAGTTACTGTCCAGAAATATTTTAGTAATGTCTTTTGGTTGACTCTCTCTCTGATTGCTGAGTTATGCAGCAGTGGTTCAGTCTGTTACCCACTGATGTCTCTGGGTTTTGAAAAGTGGCAATTTCAATATTCCCAGAGAAAATCTGAGGCAGTGTTGATAGCCCAGCAGCGTTCAGTCCTCCAGAGGGAGTGGGTGTGTGTGGTGTGTGTTTCTGCGGTCTGTGCTGAGTTGTAAGTAAACAGCTCTTTGGCTACAAACAAGAAAAAGACTGATGACTAGACGATGAAACCTCTAAAAACTAACCAAAGTGAAGGGAAGAAACTCAACTTCCAGATGGAAGTAAGCATTCAAAACTGTCTATGAAAACTGGATCTGTATTAGGCCTCATTTCAGCACATGGAGTCCTGACTGTAGCTCTTCAGTACCTTTCTTTTTTTTTTTTTTTTTTTTTTTTTAAATCACGTACACTTTGTGATCCTGACAGATAACAGTGCAGCAGATGAGCCTGTGGGCAGTTTGCCAGCCTCCTCTGATCACTTTCTGTGTTTTATGCTGAAGTCTATGTAATGAAACACAAAATCCAGAATTTTGTTTTCTTTAAAGTCAAAATGTTGAATAAGTGAGGTTGATGCTACCTGCTTGGTCTGAGTTGCAAGGAATAATAGAGTGCAGTTGCAGAATTTTTTAAAATCTTTGTAGTCACATTAAGCTAAAATGCCTAATGTTCACCTTAAAACAAAAGCACTGAATTTTTTTCCAAACATTTTTTTGTTCCCCAGCAAAGGCTAATGACTCACTGAAAAAGGTTCAATGACCCACTTTTGGGTCATAACCCACCAGGTGAGAATCTCTATAACACTATGTCTTGAACATGTGTGACCCAGACTCTCAAACTGAAAGAATCAAAGCTTTTTTTTTGTTGTAGACAATATTAGAATTCAAGTGGCTCAAAGACTTTATCTTTGACAAAGTGGTCACCACATACAGTACGTATGTCTTGTTTGGACATCTGTCTATTTTCAGAAAGCTCTATATACTAAATTTTTATGTGGTCTCACTTTTCTGGCTTTGAGGGAAACTGTCCAGTTAACATAGCTGCAAGCAGGCCCATTTTTTTGGCATGTGACAGCTCTTTTCAAAGTGAATCCCACCTCCTGCCCCCTTTCTTGAGGGACTTTGTTGTTATTTGAAACCTGATATCACATAAAAACAAGGCATGCAGCCCTACACTGAATAAAGCCAACTTTATAAGATGAGAAAGCATTATCAATAGTCTTGTGCATCACAGTAAGTTAGAAGATGAACAGATGTGCAGATCTAATGTCATAAGAAAACTAAAGTTCCATGTTATTAGTTTGTTTGTTGGTGCATCAGTTGGATACTGATGATGAAATCTGTCAGTCTTTTCTGGAGGATATTATATTGTGCCATAAGTTAGCCCCCTCGCTCCACAGTTCATTACAGACAACACCAGCAGAGAGGCAGGCCCGCAGCCATGCTGCTCCTCCAGCTCCTCATCAGCACCAAGCCGTGGGCTCAGAGCAGCCGGGACATGCTCAGAGACACACTCAGGGCTTTTCACTCTGACTGCCATGCACATGATCACATCATCACGCTCCCTGGTGTGTGAGATTGGACATTTGCCATTAGGCCTCAGCTCCCCCCCCCCGATCTCCCTCACACCTGTTGTGATGTGAACGTCTTTGGAGGCTTCGTGATCATAGATTTTCATAAATCAAACAGCGTGTACCTCTTTCTGTGGAGATGTGGTCGGTTTAAATGGACAGATTCATTTCCATCTGAATACTTTTTGTGTCTAAGATGGCAGATTTATTGTAAAGTGCTTCAAACAAACAGAAAAAGACTTTTACACACCATAGAGCGGAGTAAAGTTACAGAATGAAGTGAGGTGATGCACTGTGCTCTCACAGCTGTTCCTGCTGAGGTTGTCATGATATGAGGATTTTTAGCTTTGATAAGATGCCCGTTCAAATCAAGTGATATGTATTACAGCAAAGAAAAGACAGTTCCTAGTCATCCAGTACTGGGTACCTTCTTGTTTTCATTGATTAGAGCCGTGGCTTGGTGGTCACATGCCACAGCCTGGTGTGTAACTGGCTGTCAATGTGCAGTCCTGGGCCCAAAAAGAGGCTCGAGAGGTTTTGTGTTTGTGTGTTTGAGAGAAAACTTATTTTTTGGTGTAGGGGCAGGTTTTATAACAAAACTCTCAGCACAGTGACCTTGATTTTCTGACCTTCAAAATGTATCCAACTCATCCTTACCTTAAGTGGATATTTTTGTAATGTTAAAATATTACAAACATTAAAATATCACGTGCTCAAGCAGGGATGAAGATGAGGCTGAGACCTATGACCCCAAACATCTACAAATCCAGCCACTTCAATTTTCCCCTCCCTGCCAGCTGCCTGCCAACTTCCAGCTACCAGCCAGCATCCAGCCACTTGAAGCCCCCCACTTCTCTGAAGTTGTGCCGAGAATCCATTGAAAACATGCCCATTCATGCCTTTACAGGGTGTCTCCATGACATGGTCCTTTCCTCACAAGATGACTTTGGCTCAACCTTTTCCTTTGTCAGCTGCCAAATCAACAGGGAGCAAACTTGACGCCACAGATTCACCCAAATATGACCCAGAGTTTACAATCTGTGACTGTCAGGGTGAGCAGGCCCTGTCAAGGACCAGCCAAGACCCTTTCAGGGTAAGTGGGGGAGTTTTAGGTGGCTTGAATCTGTAAATGGCAAATGGACTCCATTAACCTTGCAGTGCAGCTGGATTCTCCTGATTTAAAGTCTGGGATCAGGCAGATCCATCCCTCAAAGCATCGAGCTGGAACAATCTGGCTTAGACTGCAGAGGCGCTGGCCATTGGTGTCTTCAGAGATGAGGCAGTGAGCATGGTGAAGCTTGTAGACAATGGCTGCTCGTGAACATTAGCATGGATGCTTCCTGCTTTCATGGCGGTTTTGGCTGAAGGCATGACGTTTTTGGGTTGTTATGAATAGGGGTTGTAATTGATAAGATTTTATTGATAACAATGCTGTTATGGCTCGAATTTTGACGTCTTCTGCATTTTTACTTCTTTATTATCATTTCTGCTTGTTGTCTGTTCTGACGGCTGCAGAAAAAAGTGGAAGGGATTGATGAGGGTATTGATAAGAAAAAAGACTGATGATATTGATTCTTTGAGGGAGTTGTGATGATTGGTAGGTTCAGCGCAGCTCTGCATTCATTTTAACATCTACACTCTGCATTGGCCTCGCGACCCAGAGCCCTACCATTGTTTCACCCTGATGATGAAACAATGGTAGGGCATTGGACTGGTGGGGAGACGAGGCTTTTCAGGCAGCTATTGGCATGAGAGGGAGAAGTCCCAATACTGCAGGCTATGTGTTAAACACACTCAGGGGCATTCAAAAGTACAAAAAGCAGAATATGGACTCTTTAAAGGTAAAACCTGACTCACTGTCAGTGGTTTGATTTAACAGGGAGAGCTCCTGGGAGTTGGAATTGTACGTATTGTGTGTTTAAATGAACTACAGTCGGCATAAGCTGCTGTTAATAATGTAGACTGATGATCCCAAACATTTGGTGTTAAGTTAATCATTCAACATCAGTTGAATTAGTTGAGTTATTACCTGTTTCTGCCATTTTAAGCAGAAATGGCTTGTGCTCACCTCTTATGCAGACACGTTGACCAAATGCTAATGATGGAGTGAAGGCTCCATCCAGATTTATATTGTATGTAGAATTATTGGGCATCGATGAACCTTAAGTTGTCTTTTCTGGAAACTGTGGCATCAATACTTTCTTCATAGGTTGTCCTTAAAGACAGTTGTCCACCCTCACTGGGTGTTTTTATGTAACTAACTCAGTTCAGCCAAACAAATCCAAGAAAATCTGTGTATTAAAAACAGATTAATTCTGTTCTCCCTGAGGACAGACACACTGCTCTCTTGTGTGTTCCTATTTTCTCTGTTAAAAACAATGTTTATTTCTGTAACAATCCAGCAGCTCTGCAGGCTCTGCCATATGTTGCATAAGAAAGCTTTGCAGCAATGTTTTAATTATGTCTCTTGACAGTCTGAGTGCGATTAAACAGCAGAGCTTTCTAACTTAAACTTGTGGAGTTTATTAAGCTGTTTGCACGCACAAAAACGCTTTCAGTGTGCTTATTTGCTTTCATATTGAGAATACGCTGACTTCTTTAAAATGAATCTTCAGCTCGCAGTAAGTTAGCAAACAGGTGCCCGCAGAGAGAAGAGAGCGAGTTATGAGACATGCAGTGCTCTTACCTAACATGCACCATTCGTATCCTGAAGGCCTGGCAAAGCTCTGAATACATTTACTTCCTCATGAAACACGTGCAGAGCAAATTTTTAATATTTTATAAGTGGATGTACTGCAGCCTTGATGACAAGCAGCAGCATTTTTTTTAACTTCAGTATGGAAAATCTTTTTGTTTTGACTTGATTAATCGCGGATTTTCAATGGAAACAAATAATAAAACATGAAAAAGCAGGGACATTTGGATTCACATTTTGAATGGATGTTTGGCTTTGGTCTGTCTCCTCATGTTTCCCATTATTTGTCTCTTAGAGGGTTTTGTCCAGCTGTTTATCCTCAGTGTCTGTCTTTAATGCCAGCGTCTGATCGTATATGAGAGCTCAGTGTGTTTTCATAAAGCAGGAAAAGCCTTCATTTTCAGCCATTATTACTACTTTGCAGGTCACAGCTTTTATATGCAGCTCTGCACCTCCCAGATGTGGTCTGTAAAAAGTTGTTCTTGGACACTTTAAGATGTTACACCCAAGAGTTAGAGGAGTGAAAATCAGCCCTCCAGAAGTTGTTTTTAAAGAGGAGAAGTTCAGTTTGATAAAGGAGAAGATTCAGGGCTGAAGATTTTGGGACGAAAGTCCACACTCTTGGCCCTCTTTTTTCTGCAGAGGATGTAGTGAGAAGTGTCTCGTGGCTTTTATGGTGTTATTATGTTTGTAATAATCAGGACCCTCGAAATGTGCACTGTTTTTTCTTTTTTTCAGACTGAAGGTCTGTCCATCCATTTGTCTAATAACAACAGTTTGAAGCATTTCTTTAGTCACAGAGGCCAAGGGAAGAAAAGAGGCCATAGAAGTGCATTTGTAGTATCATCATGTATGTTTCGATGATCTGCACAGTTGTCATGCTTGCTGTCACGCCATGACTCCAGCCAGAGAATGACCCAATTGTGTCAGCGCAGCCCACTGACAAACACCGGGCCAGAATATGGACAATGAGAACAATGGTCACCCAGGACGCCCTGCAGCATCTCAAGAAGACTGCCATGACAGACTGTTTCATGCACTATCAATCTAGTTTGACACCCTGACCACAACAACAACTTTTTCCATCTGGGAGACATTTGTTCACATGCAGATCAAGCCCCTTCAGTATCCCCCTCCCAGCCAGCTGCCTGTCAACTGTCAGTCAATTACCAGCCAACTTCCATCCTCTAGAAGTCCCCCCACCTTCCTGAAGGGTGCACCTAATTTTACCAGAAGATATTCTCATTTATGCCTTTGCAGGGTTTCTCTTCCATCACAAGCCTCAACATTTTCTCTGTATATTTAAGTTAGGAAAACCTGACATCACAAATTTACACAAAGCTGACCTGAAGTTTACAGGACGGACAGTCAGGGTGGACAGGCCCCATCACCACCCTGACATGGACCAGCCATGGGCCCTTTGAGTGGAAGTGGGTAGTTTCTCCTTGCTGGAGCCACTGAGCTCGGTCTGCAGAGGCACTGACCAATCCGAGTGCTTTGAAGGAGAGAGGTAGGAGATACAGAGCGAGGTGACTGTGAGCCTGTGAACAATGGCTGCCTTTGTACCGATTAACATCCTTACTATTTATGAAAACTGGTTTTGTTTGTTCAGCCCATTGTGAAACTTCTTCACTAAATCAGCAGTGAGCGGCGTCCTCTGCCACCGTTCGATTAATAAGACACAACAGTTTAACATCTGACACTAACATGAGCTTTAACGTCACTTGTTTGCTTACGGCTGATGTTTGTAAAAAGGGCCGATACCATGTTAAAATGATGCATCTCCGCATCTCTAATCCTAATTATTTTCATATTATTTGAACTTGTCTTTTTCTGGTATAGCTTCATGATAAAAGGCTTGATTGTTTTTTTTCTTTTTTTTTGAAAAGCTGCCTTGGAAACTGCCCCATGTTGGGGCTCAAAAACATTACAAACTGGGAGTGACTTATAGAAATGTTTCAGTTAAGACATCTATCAGCTGATTGCACAGTCTGTCTTCTTACATCGGCACGATTCAATTTCTGTGTCAGAATGAATAATTTACACATAAAAAACATTCATGAAGTTTTAGGTGAACTGAGCAGAAATGCTCATTTGTCATAGTCTCTGTAGTTTGCTTGGTGTGTCCTCTTGATTACAAATATATCAGACGTCATCTCTGCTCGTTGGGGTGATGTGTTGGGCGTGTGCTTTATAGACACACTTATATATGTTGATAAAGTGGTTTTGGCATTTTTGAGCTTTACTTTGGGCTGTTCATTTTGTCATAGGGATCACACATGTATTTTATGCAAGATTGAAACATTTTCTGGACTTTTTCACTCCCACTGTGACTGCAGTGTTGGAGACTGCTTCAGCGGTGATCCATCGTCTGATTTAACGGTCTGTTTTCTGATGTTAGCACAACAACTGTGTCAGGATGAGAAAAAGAGTAAATAACAGATGTATTCACCTGAATGAATTTCCATTAATGTCTCTAAATGTGTGTGCATTCTGAGTCAGCTTTTCCTCTTTTTTGACCACAGTCACTGTTTTTTCTTGCAGTTTGGGCTGTTTGATTGCTTTGTTTTGAAGTGCACATTGATAATGCAGAGCATGCAACTATATTTAGTTGCCTTGGCTGTTTTTATTTTTTCTGTGGCTTTACACCAGGACGATAAAATCCTAAGTTTAATCCAGTATCAAGGTAAACCATCACTTGGGTGAAGGAGTGTTTTCAATCCTCTAAACTTGGATCATTACTTCTATTTTTGTGGTTTCTTCAATTTGAGAGCAGCCCCTCAGAGAAGAACGATGTCGAACACCAAGGGGGAGGAAAAGGGGACAGAAACACTCGAGGATCAGAGGGGGGGGAAAGTGCTGTGTGTTTTTTTCCAGCAGGTTTTAGGGCTGGTGCCTCACATCTGGGACACAAACTTTATCAGAGACAGAAAAAAACAGAAAAAAGACGTAGATGTCCCTCAGGAGAATGAGAGAAAACAACTCTGTCGTGGCTGAGTGATATATGTGTGTTTGTGTGTGTTTAGGGTTTGGTAAGCAGTGTTAGAGTGCCCCCTAGTGACTGCTTTAGGACCTGCATCATTAGATATCAGGACTCTTGCAAGGCTGCTCATATTGTCACATCACATCTCAATAGACCCATATCTCTGAGTGGATATAAAACTTTAAACTGCTTCAAGAGTATCACTATCTATTGCTGTTGTGGTGATACAGTATTTACTCAGTCAAAAAATTCATTACTTTTGGATTTCCTCAAAAATTAAGATTTTTGAGGGACAATGTTTTTGCCTGCAGCAACTAAAGATGCGACAACTACCCCCAAAACTTTTTTTTTTTTTTTTTTTATATATGAAATAACACATTGGTGCCACCAAACCAGAACTGCAACACAGGAACAAAACTTAAAGTTGACATCCAATTAGGGACATTATTTCTAGTAAGTAATCAACAGCTGTCAAACATTTGCAGCATCCACATCACAAGGCTGTCAGAACTGTTTATACTCTCAAAGATATATTTCTGGATTTTTGGAGTGGGCGTGTATGGGGTACATGGCATTAGCCTGAATATTAGCCACAGGAAAACAGTGCATGAGTGCAGAAATAGTTGGCAATGAAGCTGAAGCTACGTATTAGTAATTCTGATATGTAGCTGTGTTTAATTCCAGCTCAACAGTCTGATCATTAGAAACGTGGATTTCGTCTTCACTGGCTTTATTGGCTTATATTGGTTGCTATAAACAAGACGTGTCAAACTCAAGGCCTGTGGGCCAAATCCACAGGCCTTGGGATATAATGAAATACGGCCAACAAGATAATATATATGTCTGTTATTAATGACCCTCCATAGAATAAAACTCCCACCACTCACTGCAAACCCCACAATGCAACACCAACACCTCCTCCCTTTGCTTTAACGTCACTCTGATCAGTGTTACGTAGATGAATGCATTGATCAGAGATTTTACAGTGACTCTCAAACTTTATCAAATTAATATACTATTCAACTTCAGATTTCTGATTTAAACATAGTCCATTTAAGACTGTTCAATAAATGTTGATCCTGTTTGGCCCTCATCTGAGACTGTATTTTATATTTTGGCCCCTTCTGGGATTTAGTTTGACTCCCCTGCTGTAAACAATCAGCATAAGTTGAATACTATCTTCTAAGATAAACTTTCTTCCAGCTCCTCTGGTTTTTCCTGATAGTTTGTAAAATGGTGACTCTGGAACAAGAATAAATGTTCATTTCAGGAGGGACGCTCTTATTTCATCCATCTCAACATGAGCTCACAGTTCACACACCTGTTTCTCCAGACCTCCAGTCCCCACAGCAGTTTCCTCCAGTTTTCATTCAGACCTGTTGGCAGAAGTTTTTCTTATGCGCTCTAACATGAACAAGAGTTTCCAAGTGTCCAAAGTAAACTGCAGTCATATTTGTCCTAGCATGAAGCTCTGGAAGATGGATCAGCCAGATGAGACGTGGAATCTGGTGAATCCAGCTGCTTTGCAAGGCTGAAATACTTTCAAAATAAAAGAGCGAGGACAGTCTACATTAGCAGCACTAAGAAAACCAGCAGCACAGTATTCTTCAGTCATTTCATTCAACACCTCACCCACCAGTGGCCCTTTATAGTTCTAATGATTACTATAATCATTTAACAAAAAAGTAAACTATATTGATTGAACTAGTGGTCTTATCCCATATGGTCAGCAATGAGGCGTTTTTAAAGCTTGATAAGTTGCTGAACCATTACACACAGCCCCCTCCTGTTGTTGGTTTAAGTGTCATGTCGTTGTTCTTCTGCTTCTCTCTTCTCCTCTCACACCGTAGCAGTTTAGAAGCTTTGTATGTTTTACAGAAATATTGAGCCTGTGACAAAGACCAGATGTTCCTGCCAAGTCAAATATGTTAGCTCTTACACAATACGTGCTCGAGAGATGTTTTTGAGCCTCAGATTTCAATATGCAGTAATATTGTAATACTACAAAAACTCGGAAGGCAGCCAGAAAACAATGAAGACGTCCATCCAGCCGGGTGTGTGTATGGACACTAGGGCTGGGTGAAGTATAAGGTACAAGATGTGTCAGTAAATTTTCAAATAGGATCAGGTAAGACAGTTGATGAGAACAAGTTGATGCCAAAGCACTTACAGGGAGGAAGTGAGGGATGATACTGACCCCAGTCTGATGTCAACAATGATGAAACAAACTGAAGGAGCTGCAGCAGATCCGTGGCCTGTATAACTGAATGCAGGGAAGTGGCCGTGTAAAGGTGTCAGTAGTCTCAACCCTCTGGTAACCACTGAACGACATCCGTGCAGCTGGAACACAACACCATGTTACAAAAGTGTAGTGAAACTTGGAAGAGTTGGTGAAACTAAAAGTTCACCTCCCTTCTCACTGGTTTCAACCACTTTTCCAGATGTTCAGTGCAGGTTTGTGCAATGGAGCAGAGCAGGAATGAATGCATAAGTTAGCATTTTAGCATCTCCAGTGCCCACAACCCAAAGTCTGTGGGATTTTACAACAGCTTTCAGATCAATGTCTAACATAAGGTCTGCTATGAACACATGGATACCAGATTTGAATGTTTAATCTTGCAACATAAAATGTGTCTGATATTGGCCCACACTTTAATTTAAAATTTAAAACGTGCTGTAGCGGTTTAGGTGTGGAAGCTGCACAAATGTTGCTGTTGTACTTATTCAGTTTAGACACTGACACACAGTGAACCCTACTGCACAATCACATTCACAGCTTTTGACCTTTTGATGCACAACATAAAAACACCCCTTCTTAATGCACAACAATGGGTCAGGAATGATCTGCATTCATTTTCCTGGCTTTTTAATGCTGGCTAAGTTTATCCTCGTTCCATCTTTTTAATCAATTTATTTCATGATTAAATATTATAGTATTCTTTGATTATCTGGTTTTTGATTACCACATGTCCTTATTTTCATTTGTCACTTTTTATTCTATGAACAGAACCAGTTTTTATATTACCATGTCACGTTTACACACATGGGCCAGAAATGACCCATGTGTAGTTTATAATTAAATGGCTTGATCTGGTAATAGTAATTGAAGTGAACTTTTGTTTTGTAACTGAAAACAGCTGAATTGTGTTCCGACTGTATTCAACTGAACACAACACTATGGAAAGCCGTGCAGGCATAAAATTCTTATCAATGATATCAACCGTAGTTCAGCTCTACCAGTACTCAAATTTGGAGTACATGTACTCAATTTATGTCAACTAGTGCGAGAGTAGACTTTACATGTGAAGGAAAATGTGTCATTAGTGGTACTGGTAGATCGTAAAATGTTCATTAATACTACCAGTAGACTTTTTTGGGACCACAAGTAATACTAGTAGATTACAAATGTTCATAAGTACTACTAGTAAGCTACTATATGCTAATAACAGGGCGAGAAAAGCAAATTCAGGCTTCCTATTGGCTTTCGAAAATATAACGACCAATCAGGGTGCTGGATTTGGTTATAATCCCTCCTACTGCATTTGCATTAGGTATGCTATACTACTAGTGAATCTTTTGGCTTTACTAGTATTAATAGTAGACTAAAACAAGTATACTAAAACGAGATATTTTGAGTTTTCTCATAGTACTAATAAACAAAAAAAAATGTTTTTCTAGTAAAGGTTTTTGGGGCACTATGGCTTGAGCAGATCTTACTACTAAAGCAAAATCGCCTACTAGTAAACAATTTTGTGTTACTAGTACTACAAGTAAAGCTACTAGTAACATTTTTAAGTAGTACTACTAGTGGTTGTAATATTTTCAAAAGGCCAAAGTGAAGCCTGAATTTGCTTTTCTCGACCCCTTATTAGCATATAAGGCTTACTAGTAGTACTTGTGAACATTTTTAATCTACTAATAGTACTATTGACACATTTTGCTTCACTTTTAAAGTCTATTGTGCACTAGTTGACCAAAATTGAGTACATGTACTCCAATTTTGAGTAATAATAGAGCTGAACTACGGTTGATATCACCAATACCAATTTTATGCAAGCAGCCTAGCAATCAACTTGGCTAGTAAGTAGTTAGCTAACTGTAAAGGTTAGCAACTAAATTAGAATCAGCAAACTATAATTGATTATGTCAACAGCTAGCTGGCTTGCTTATAGTTAACTCTCTAATAAGAAATGTATCCTTTCTAATTCTCCCTAAACCTTATTACAATTATCTTGCAGAACTGTCATCTAATTTTTCTGAGGTAAGGTTGGAACAATCATGAGCAAAAATCAAAATACTTACATCTACTAGTTTTCCACGAAGTACTTTTATGCCTGTGGGCCATTTCAGACCCATGTGTGTGAACTTAATGCAGAAATATAAAAGGTGTGATTGTTGATATATTAAGGAAGGGGAAATGAAAATAATGATTTGTACAGAACAATAACAAGTAATTTAGTGCATAGCTGTAATAGTGACTGTTAAAATTAATTTATTTCAAAGATATATCACAGAAACACTCATCTATACACGAAATAACAGAAAATGGATATGTCATTTTTGACCCATGTTGTGCATTAGAGGGGTAATGATAAAAAAAAAAAAGGTTGTTTTACTGTATGAAGGGGAAAAATAAAAAAAGGATATAAGGTGATAAAAAAAACAAGTTAATTGAGGAATACCTCAATTGAAGACTGAATAATGATGTTAATTTATTGCAAAGATATTGATAATAAAAGCTCAGCCGGGTTGCTTTTGACCCATGTTGTGCATAACAGAGTGAAAACATGAATGCAGGTGTTGAAGTTGCTTCAGTTTTTGACTTTATCAAAAGTGTCAGATAAACATCTTCAGAGCTGGCAGGAACTTCAGAGTAGTTTGTCTCCCTCCTCACAATTCCAACAACTTTTCCAACAGTTCCAACATTTTTATGCCATTTAGATATAAATGTTCACAGTGTAAATGTAATTGCACAAATGTGTTTGCAACACGTAAAAACAGGTTGAAATGACAGGTTTCTCCTTTTTCTCAGGAGCTCCATCTTTTCTAAATGTTTCCAGCAGATTTGTAGAATTTAGGCAGCAGGCTCTCTCTCCTCAGTAAACGCTTGCCTGAAGACCATGTTGTGCCACCAACCATTAGAATAATGGAAATTTGATCATTTTAAAACACATGGTATTGTAGAGAGAATAAAGACATCTCAATATGTTTCACATGATTAAGACAGAAGGTGTTTGTTCATAATCTCTGGTCATTACAAACATAAAAAAGACCAACAGCTAGCTGGGACTTCTGTTTTTGTTCCTGTCCAATGGAAAATGCATCAGAATCATTTGGTTTACAGAATCATATCAAAGCTGATACCTCTGGTTTTTGACAGCTGTTAGTATTTCTTCACAGCTGAAGAAATGCCAGGGCAGTATACAGTATATTCTGAATGTTTGTAATCAGCTGAAAATGACTGCGGTATGATTGTGGTTCATATTTCCCACCCCTACAGTAACAAACTCTGCTCAGAGGCCGACAGCGTCAGGCGACATTCCTCAGACGGTCTTTGAAGTGTTGTGGCGTTTCCACCACGTCTGACGACCAAACATGTGGATTTGACATTACTGCAGAACAACACAGTAAACAGACTCACAGAACATCATCTCAGGCTCGCATCGTCCTGATGTTTGTGTGTTTTTCTCCTCAGTGTGTGTGTGTGTGTTTTGTGCATCTTCATGTGTCTGACTGTGCACACGTGTTTATGTGCTCTCTACACCGGTGCAGCTTGTAACTCTAGCCCAGCGTGTTGCTCCGAGGAATGCCACAGATGTTCAGATGTTCCTCCTTGAAAAACAAATACAACAGAGGCCATGTTCTGCAGGACGGGCTCGCAGACTTTCAGAATAAAAGCTGAACACTGCTCAGGCATCGCTTGAGGCCATTTTTACTGTTGGCTATAGATCATCTGTTTTAAGTATTTCTGGTATATGCACCTCACAGCTAGAGGTTTAAAGAAAAGCTGAAAAAGCTGCAGAGCTGTCATTACTCTTCCTTTAGGGGCATAAATATCTTTTTCTTTACTTTGGTGCCATGTGTAATTAGAAATATTTATTTTATTGGGGTTTCAATGACATAGTTATGTTCTCCTGCCTGTTCGCCTCAACGGGATCCGATTCAAGTCTGATGTTTGCCCCACTTCTGCATGTCATTCCCCACTCTCTCTACTCATTTTCCTGACACAGTTTTCACTGCCCGTCTAGTTTGAATACAGGTGCCCGACAATAAATCTGCAGCAAAACAGAAGCATAAGAAACACTGATGGAAAGGAAAGCATCAAATCTTCAGTCTGACCCGAATTTCCACAAAATCTGCCTGCGTGCCAATCCGTACACGCCACACACACGCCACGCACACGCCACACCCACAGAAGCAAATCAGCCTCAGTTCTATCAGTCAGTTGGTTTCCACATCGTGTAGCTCTAAATTGTGCCAGCAGCATAGCTCAGCCATGGTTAGCTGGAATCAGTGGTAGCCGTTTAGACCGAGCAAATCCACATGAAAACAAATGCTGAGAGTTTCCAGGTAATTTCAAAATACAGCTGAAAAAACATTGAATCGGATTAAAACCTGCCGTTTAAAAGTTGCTTTTCCGGTTTCCTCGCGGATTTCAAAATTACCTTGTGAAGTTTCAGTTCTCTTGTGATCTTTAGATCTTGATTTCAAGCTTCTCAGCGCTGTGCTGCTCCCACTGGGCGAGGACCTGCACTGTTGATTGGAGCAAAGCTGCAGCGGGTATGATACGGCATGTAATGCGTAAAGGGTTTCCATCCAGATGTCACGAAACTTAAACAAAACTTTAGAAAGTCAGACAAAGAAAATGAAAATGTGCTAATGTGACTATCCACTACATGCTATGCAAGTTGAACAGTAGATGGCGCTACTCGTGAAAATAAAAGAAAACAATGAAGAAAGGCCGCAGACACAGGGGCATGATGGCAGCCACGTGTCCACCATGATGGTTCAGTACTTTGTCTTTAAAGTCAGAAGTCCCATCTAGCTGTTGGTATTTTTTATGTTTTAATGACTTAATAAAAAACTCCTTTGTTGATGGGCACACATGGCCCATGAAAGAGTTTTGTGCATTCATGGTAAAGCAGATCTCAACAGGATTTGTTGTGCAGGATGTCTGATGCCATTTTAAGATTCTCCATTAATTAGCATGTGAGAGAGTCTCTCCCTCTCTTTGCCTGTAGTGAGTTTGTTTCTGCTTCTAGAGCATCCATTACCCGGGTGGAGCTCAGAGGAGAGGCTTTTGGGTTCTTCACACTGTAAAGGATCCAGACTCCTGAAATGGAGGGAGGGAACATGACGAGAGAGCGGAGACATCCCGACTCCTCCTGTTTCTCCATCTTTGATTAATGTCCTGCGCCCCACAGAGTGTGGCAGAGATCCACAGGTAAAGACCACAGAGAAGCAGGAACAGAGAAACTCAAGAAGAGAGCGTGTGAGCCAAGTGAGAGGCCAAGAGTTTGTCTTTTAGCTCTATCAAAACGATATCTCTAACTCACACAGTGCATCATTCAGATACACAGAAATGAAATGAAAACAGAGAATAAGTGGTTCATTCTGTTCAGTACTGATAGAGGGAGATGGATGGGACAGATCGGAGCAGGAGCGAAGCTAAAGGCCATAAGAGCTGTGAAATTGAAGAGGATCAAGGTGTCAGGGGGTCGTAAATTTGTCCAGGTCCCTCCAGAGAGAAGGGCAGAGTCGACCTTAAGTACCACACTGCAGAAACCCAGATCATAGCGGTACTGTTTGTCTAATGCAGTGGTCCCAGACCATGTTGGCACTGTTTTGTGTAATACTATAGAGTTATGGACCATCATTCACAGGGGCGTGGACGATGACAAACAAACACATGTTGTGTATAGTATAACTCACCACAGAGCATGATCAGAGAGAGTTATGACGTATTATTATTTATCATAAACCACCTTTCCAGGGCAGAGTTCACAAAGTACATCATAATAAAACACTAAAATTAAAATAAGAAAAAAAAAAAAAAAAACAGACATAAAAAAACAAAAGATATGAAAAGATGGGTCCACAGGGTTCACAGATCTCAGCTCCAGTGGAGACACTTCCAGAGTTTGGGAGTAACAACTTCACATTGTCCTTTGGTTTTTAGTCCAGTACAAGAAACAACCAGCAGACCCTGACCAGAGGACCTCAGAGTCCTGCTGGTGTGGTACGGCTTCAACGGGTCTTTGATATAAATGAATTAATCATTTTGGTTTCTCTGTCTCTGGTCTGATTCATAGTCATATTTATCTTATTTTGTCTTTTCAAAAGCATCATTCTGCTGTTAAGTCCAGTTAAACATCTTTTTGTCATGATAGACACCAAGAATAAGGACTGACTTCTTCAGAACAACATTGGCAACATCCATAATTTACTTAAACATCTTAAATGAGATGAACTAATGTGGATACATGCACTGATGCCAAGACACTGGAGACATTAATTAGCCATATTGCATAAGAAAATGTATAATTGATCTCAAAGTCAGTCAGATCATCATGGAAGCCCACCTGTGTATGCTCTTCACAGCCTCTTGTATTGACTAAAGCTGTGGTTCCCAAACTTTTCACAGCCTGTACCCCTTCAGACATTCGACCTCCAGCCATGTACCCCCTACTCTCACACACTTATAGCAGCTAGAAACATAAATGTGTCTGTAAGCCTGCCGCCACCCCCACCTCCCACATTTGACATGCATAACATACAAAAAAAATATCTTCAAGTGAATTATTTCTCACAAAACAGATTTATTTACCAGCAATTCAGTGGGTAACACCAGTTCACTTTTGAAAAAAGAAATTTACATTTCTGGAACATATTCATTAATGACCTTGAAACTGTAAAGTACAAACTCACCACAGCTTTAACGTGAAGGGTGTCTGACTGAACTCATGTTACTATAAGAATCTTGGACAATTCAGGACAGGTTTCCTCCTCACCAATCCAGCCTCCAGCCTCTCTGCCAACACTTCAGGCCTTTATCAAAGATCACCATACAAACATTTGCCAGTTTGAACTTTAACTACTGGAACAACTGATTGAAACCTTACAGGTATTCGCGTACCCCCTACGTCACTTTGCGTACCCCTGGGGGTACAAGTACCCCAGTTTGAGAATCACTGGACTAAAGTATTCCAAACAGGATGATGGACATAAAGATCATTTATGGATGAAGATGTGGCTGGAGCTGCAGATGATGGTGTGGTGTGTGTGGTTAAACTTCTGTGAACAGTTGGTCCTGAAGCTGATGTGGTTCAGTTTCAGCTCCTGAATTAAACTCACCAACGTCTCCTCTGCTTTACTGGACCAAATGGACCCATTTAGTGTCTGTTTAGGTCAAGTCGAGTCTATACATACACAATACATGCCACTTTTACTGTGAATAAACAGGCACGTGGAAAAGTGGCTCAGAAATATTCACAGTTTTGTGCTGGGCCGAGTGGCGATATCGTGTATTTGAAAGATCCCCATCGAGGGAGGACCTGAATTTTTGTGAATAACATCTACATTTTTGAACAAATGAAACAAAGTTTGTTGTTACCTCTGCTTTTTGTACATTTTTAGTTAATCGACAACTTTGTGTGACTTATCCGTTCCAGCAAACTGACCGGGCAGCCATGTTCGGGGTCCGCTAAGCCTGATGTAGTTGAGGTCATTATCCAATGAGACACCTGGAAATGCACCGGACGGCTAAGAGTCCACCTCCGCTGCTGCAATAGTTACCGAAGTTATTGTTATAGTCAGAACGGTAATCATGTACAGATCACTCTAAAACTAAAACACATTGCGAAAGGAACAATAGATTGGCGTTTCAATCACTATGAAAGAAAGTTAAAATGAAACAAAGGTCAACATTCTCCAAATTCTGTTTGAATTTGAGAAAGCTGGAATATGTTGTTTTATCAAATTATAAATGTCAGCCCAAATTAATTCAGATCATTACATAAAAAAATACACGGTCCGTAGTCTCAGTATCATTACCACAAAATGTACACATGTTATCATCAATTCCAAATCACAACATGAGCCAATCCTTAGAGGGATAAAAGTTAATTTACAAAATTACAAAACTTAATTTGTCAGTGTGTTTCTTTAACTTTGGGGATAAGGGAAATTTCATGTAATTTGATCTAAGTCTGTCAGTTGAAAATTGATCAAACTTTTGTTATACGTACATACATATATATGTTTTCCTGGGAAAAGAATTCAGTGAAACAGTGTCTAATTAAATGATTATATAACTTTGTGACAGTGGGAGCCAGTTGTGGTTGTATAGGTTGGACAATACATACTTTCTGTTACAAAGACTATTCCTGGGGCAGTGCTTTATGTAAATCAACAGTCTTACTTTAAAGAGCTGTATATGTTTACAACAAAATTGATCATAATTTAGAAGATTCTCTCCTGAGTCAATTAAATCAACTATGGAACATATATTTTTATTTATATTTCTCCCAAACCAACCTTCATAAAACAGGACTTGTTCAGATACAGTATGCATCTGTTATTCTACAGTGCAAGCTTGTGGGGAGAGACATTGTGTACATATAACAATTTGCAATACAACAACGATTGCTTGAGGACCTCAGACAGTGATATAGGCAATTTATCAATGTTGAAGTCCGTCCTGAGAAGAAAGTTCAGACCTCCAATTTTTTTAAATAGGCAATTAGGAATATAATAACAAATGAATCCCCATGTTTGAACCAAGATTTTACCCAATTTGTTTTAATGGTTGCATCAAGGCAATCAGAATCAATTACTTTTAAACCTCCATCCTTTACATCGTTCACCAAGCTACCCTTTTTCAATTAGTGTGGTCTATTCCTCCAAAGGGAATTTAAATTCATTTGGTTAATAGATTTTATCAGTTTATTTGGGATGGCACTGGAATGGGCTGGATAAATCCATCTTGATAAACATTCCATCTTTGTTGAATAAATTTTTCCTAGTATTGGTATGTCTGTCTGATGTCCTGAGTTTAATTTGGATTTACACTCTTTTATTTTATTTTCTGTATCAAGTGATTGGCTGATCTTTTGAAGGTGAATACCTAGGTATTTAATTTCTGATTTGATTGGAATTTCGTGAATAGTAAATAGTTCATATTTGTTGAGGTTTAATGCAAATCCTGACACTTTAGAAATTTTTTTTTAAATTTCAGTAGTTATTGGAGCTTGATGTTTACAGTGCAAAGATTTAATCTGGAAAACCAGGTTTGTTATTGATGTACTAATCTTACAAAGTACTGTGATAAGTGGCTGGCTTTGGTCTACCAAGGGACGGGAGATGAAAATGATCTTTGGCTGTATATGTTCATTGATACACGTTGTCCTTTATAAATATGTAAACTTTATCCTTCAGATTTCAGCGACCTGCTGCGATTCCAGCTTGGCAGTGGCCTATCACAGGGACTGCAACTGCAACTTTACAAGCACAACAAGAATAAAAGGAGCACAGAGAAGTGAAAAAGCACCTTTATTTGCAAACACATACAAACACCACAGCATCAAACATGCAGAGAGAAACAGGCAGGTGGTGCAAGGTTTTCAAGAACCTTAAATATACGGAGATGATCAGAAAACACCAAAACAGTGGAGAAAACTCCTGGCATGGGTGCAAAACCAAGAAAACTTGCTGGAGTATCTCTCAACATTGGAGCACATCTGCAAAAACCACAATTAGAAACACAACATCATTATAGGCCGTGGGGACTAATGTCATGAAATTAAGATGAACAGGAGCAACACTGACACAACGCTTGTTATCAGTTTTTGTTGGAATATTTAATTTGTTCTTGGGGACATATTCCTTTGTTGCCTGAACCTAATTTTTAGATGTCTGCCCGGCAATTGCATACCCATAATGAAATGGGTATACCTCTGCAACCACAAGGTCTATTAAGTCCAAGGTCTATCTCTGATATGTTGTTATTCATTTGGTTGTTATTCGAGTTGTGTTTATGGTGTCTAAAAAGGTTTATATCATCTTGTTGCCCAGGTTCTGCTGTTTAATTTGATGTAAAGCATCACTATTTGGGGTCGTGATTAGCACCTTATCTTTAGCTGTGTTTGCGACTGCCTCTCAAAGTTCTCCAATTTGGGGACCCTCGTTTTCCAAGGCTTTAACAGATTAATTGTTGTCAAAAAAACTATTACAATAAAAATGAACTTCGATTCAGGTCTTTTACATCTAATTTTTGCTTGATACTAACAAGCTAGCACTAATTCTTTAGTGTTACAACAGCTGACATACGGCTAACGGTTAGCACTAACTTCAGACGATATACAACGTCGCCATTTGTTTAGCATAGTTAGCATCTTTCAACAACACTCATCGGCTACTTACCTCCACATGTAGAAGCTTCATTTGCTGGTTGTATGTTGGTTGTTGAGTGGATTCTCGCCGTTTCCATGACGTCTCCTCCAGCTGATTCTTGTAAACACCAGCTGTTCTCCACACAGCTACGTCTGATTGGCTGAGCACGATCAGGTGATCTGTACCTTTGTGTGTGATAGGTTCAACTGACTTAGCAGGCTGCGGCGTTTGCCTGCATTTTTACCGAACTTTAAACTTTGATTGTAAAAAAATGTGCAAAAATCTCAGGTAGCAACAAACAGAGTCTGATTCAGAAAAAAATAAGTTTTGATATGTTAAAAACTGAGGTCCTCCCACTCTGGAGATCATTATTTTATAAAAACTAAAGCAGGTATGCAGCCTTGGCCCACCGCCTAGTGGTGTTTAGAGGCCTTCAACAAAAGGCTAAGCCGTCTGCATCCTCCTCACATACAGAGGCTGCAGCCCCACCTTTGGCTCTTTTCATGCTGGCACCCACCACTATATCTCTTTAAAGCTCTGGGATCATCGAGTGTTCTGCCCCTCAAATGGAGGCAGCAGAAGTCCCAAAGTAAAACTTTAAACAAAAAAACCATGCAGCCCTTATCTTTTGTCATTTCTGTTTAAAATGAGGTGTTCTGGACTTAGTAGCTCCATGTGGCTTAAAGTGTGCAGATGTTTTTGACTTTTAAATAAGACTGATACAAACGTGAAGATTTGACTTCTGCTGTATTCGTCTGTGTTTTAGAGGAACTGTCAGAAACTTTGGTGCCTGCTGTATACGGGCAGGGTGGCATGTTGGCATGTTGGTGCCTCGCAGCAGGGGCGCTGCTGATTTGGTCGTTGGGTCAGTCTGGGCCTCTCAGTGTGGAGTTTGCACATTCTCCTTATGCATGCATGGATTCTCTCCAGGCACTCCGGCTTCCTCCCACAGACCAAAAACATACTCTTTAGGTCAGATGGTGACTCTTAATTGTCCTTAGGTTAGAGCATGAATGGCTGTCTGTCTCTCTATGCGGCCCTGTGATTGACTGGCAGGGGGTACCCCACCTCTCACTCCATATTAGCTCGCAACCCCCAAAAGGATAAGCGGTGTAGATAATGGATGGATGGACACTCACTGGCCACTTCATGAGTTTCACCGTGCTAGTACCATGTTGGACCCCCTTTGTCCTCAGAACTGCCTTGATTCTTCAACCTGGTGCTGGAAACATTCCTCTGGGAATTTGGTCCATTTTGGCATGCTGGCATCTCACAGCTGTGCAGGTTTGTTGGCTGCACATCCAAGATGTGAATAAGTTATTCTACCTCATTACTAGGAGCTCTATTGGACCATTTGGATTTGGACTGGTTCTCTACCCAGCCTGGCTGTAATGAGGTCTTGTTTTGTGTTTATCATCTCAAAGCACTCTGGCCATTCTCCTCTGACCTCTGGCATCAGCAAGGCCTTTTCAGCCAGAGAACTGCCGGTCATTTCTGTAAACCCCAGAGATGGTTGTGCATCAAAATCCCAGTAGATCAGCAGGTTCTGAAATACTCAGACCAGCCCGTCTGGCACTAACAGATTCTCCATGTGTGTAGTCCCTTGAATCGCTTTCTTCCCCATTCTGTTGCTCACTTTAAACTGTAGCAGTCATAACCGTGCTTTCATGCCTGAATGAATTGAGCTGCCTGTTTATGTCAACGAGTAGATGAAAAGGTGTTCCTAATAAAGTGGCCAGTGGGTGTACTGTATGTAATGTGACCTATAAAGAATACCAGCACAGCAAATATTGTTGGTAGGGTCCATGCTCCTTCACACCCTCTGTTGAATGCTCCTGAACATGCAGAAACACCTCTTAATGCGGGACGTCCCAGAACCATCACAGCTCCTCTCACAAGCAGCATGAGCTCCTGCTGTGGTTCCTCTTGATAACCTGGAGGAGTTTGGATGAACTCAGATTATCAGACACATCTCCCCAGACTCCTGTCTGTCTCTGCCTGTGTGTTTGTTGGATAGCAGCAGGTCTATGAGCTGCTCTCCTCCGGGCCACATGTGCAGAGTAATGAGAAGTCCAGGTGTGGGTTTGGACCCACAGGGAGGAAGCACTTGTTTGCTCTGATTTAACCTTGTTTGTGACCACCTCCCCCACTTCTTTAGGCTTTTGACCTTAAAGATGGCGCAGCTATGGAGGTGGCATCAGTTCAGACAGTTCTGACACTCAGTGACCACCATGATAGTAAAGTCTGATATGATGTAGACTGAAACATGAGAAGTAACAGCTGAAGACTTTATTGGACTAAAAGACTATGAGATCAGTGCAGGTGTGTCAGCAGCTTTTCTGTTTTAAAACATATATTTTTTTTTTTTATTAAACCTTTATTTAACCAGGAAGGTCCCATTGTGATTAAAAACCTCTTTTTCAAGGGAGTCCTGGCCAAGAGGCAGCAAAGAGCAAAGTTACACAGTAAAATTACAACAATTTACATTCAACAATTAATATTACAAAAAAAACAGTTACAATTTGATGAGGCTCTCTCGAGTGCTCTCTGTCTGGATTTAAATGCATTTAAAGAAATAAGCTCAGTTAATTTCCAGTCTTTTTGCAACATGTTCCATGTAGAAGGAGCAGAGTAGACAAAAGCCCCTTTTCCCAGTTCTGTGCGGGCAAATGGAAGTGAAAGTAACAAGTGATCGTTTGAGCACCAACCATAAGAATCAACATTTCTCCGAGTGATCAACATACAAATGTAGGGGGGCAGTAGTCCAAGCATGGCCTTGTAGATAAAAGTGTACCAATGTCCCAGTCTCCTGGTGGACAAAGAGGGCCATCCCACTGGAGAATACAATTCACAATGATGGGTCAAGGCTCTACAGTTGGTAATGAACCTCAGTGAAGCATGATACACAGTGTCGGTCTTTCGAAGACATTGATCTGAGGCAGTCATATACAACAAATCTCCGTAATCTAAAATCGATAAAAATGTTGCAGCGACAAGATGCTTTTTTGACTTGAAAGAAAAACAAAATTTATTTCGAAAGAAAAATCCCAATTTGAGTTTGAGTTTCTTCACAAGATTGTCAATATGGGGCTTGAAGCTGAGGGAGTCATCAAGTAACACACCAAGGTATTTGAACAGATGAACCTTCTCTATGACATTTCCCTCAAGAGTTAACACTGTGGGGATAGTTTGGGATATCTTCTTTGAGTTTGAAAACAACATTAGCTTAGTCTTATCAGCATTGAGAACTAGTTTTAGCTGTTGAAGTGTGTGTTGGACAACATCAAAAGCTTTCTGCAAAGATTCAATAGCTTTAGCAGGGGTTATGCCAAAACAATATATAATTGTGTCATCGGCATAAAAATGCATATTGGCGTCTGACACATTTTGTCCTAATTCATTAAAGTACATAATGAATAGGAGAGGTCCTAATACTGAACCTTGTGGGACCCCCTTGCGGACACTCACAAATTCAGAACACAGACCATCACATTTAACACACTGTGTTCTGTCACTCAAATAATTAATGAACCAGGAAACTGCATGATCCGACAGTCCCAAACAAAGAAGCCTATGCTTTAAAACAGCATGGTCCACAGTATCAAAAGCTTTTGACAGATCAATAAAAAGTGAAGCACAGTATTGCTTTTTATCAAGAGCAACAAGGATATCATTGATCACTTTTGTGGCCGCAGTGATGGTACTATGCTTTTTTCTGAAGCCTGACTGCAGGTTTGAAAGAAGTTCATTTGAGTACAGGAAGTCTTTTAGTTGATCACTCAAAAGGGATTCAAGAATTTTTGACAAGACACACAGACTTGATATCGGTCTGTAGTTTGTTAAAACTGCTGGATCTCCTCCTTTCAACTAGGGCGTAACAAAAGCTGACTTCCAAACTGATGGGATTTCTTTGTTTTCGATAGAGAGATTAAAAAGGATTGTAAGAGGCTGTGCTACAAAATCAGTGGCCATTTTCAAAAAGTAGGGCTCTATCAAGTCTGGTCCAGGTGGTTTTCTGTGATCTAACATTTTGAGGGCTTTGTGCACTTGCTGCACAGTAAAGGGAACAAAATTAAGTGGTTTTCCAGAAAATTTAGGGGAGTCTGTGCAGGGGGTCCCAGGTCTTGTAGAATCAAATAAAGAACCAGATGATATAAAATGCTTGTTAAAGCAATTTAAGATCTCAGCTCTATCATAGACTGGTGCTGAGTCTTTTAGAACAAATTTTGGAAGAGTCTGATGACTTTTATCTAGAGATAGAGACTTAATCACTTTCCAGAATTTCTGTGGATTATTGAGGTTCTCAGTTGTGACTGATAAGTAGTATTCAGATTTAGCCTTCTTGATAAGGGAACTGCATTTATTCCTTAGTTGCCTGAAAGCAGACCAATCAGTGGCAGAATCACTTTTTCTGGCATTGGCCCATGCCACATTACATATGAGATAAAGGGTTAGTTTAAATCTAATTTAATCATCTTAATACACAAAACTTCAAAGATTTGTCCTTAATATTTTTTTATGAAAAGCCATAGAGATGCCTACTATTAGTAAGCCTGCATCAAAATGATCAGACGCTCTGTCGCTCTGTCTTTTTTTCTGTAAAAATGATGGTTGGTTTCAAAATGCCCAGACTAACCATCAGAATTACATTTGATTTATTTAATTTGGATCCCCATAAGATGTTGCCACTGTGACAGCTATTCTCCCTCAGGCCTTTACAGGAAAATAAAACTCATTGTGCAAAATCAATTAAAGACAGAAATGTTGGCAGATAAAAATAATGAAATGAAAATGGAATAAAAGACAACAATAAAAATCATATGTTGGAGACTGCGTGGACACATGAAGACCCATCATTCCCATATTTTTGGACTTGTTAAATAATTCAAATATTCTGGGTTAATATCTGTTTGGCTCTAAAGATTTGGGGTCATGATATACCAGATTATATAAAGTTTTGTGTATTTTAGTTAGACTGCAAGCAATAATGTTCCAAAAAAGACCTGTTTTTGTGTAAGATTCTTATCAGTTCTTGTAAAAAAAAAAATCAATAACCAGAAGATTGTCCAAAACTGAGCCCCGAAATCTCAAGAAATGGATGGAAACAGTAACAGAAATATACAAAATGGAAAAGATGACTATCTCTGAGACTTAAAGGGAAAGAATGTTGAAAATGGGAAAAATGGAGGGACTTTAATGCAAAGGAGGAGGTCACTGTCTCTGTGTGACTATGCAACCATGCATGGACCTAAAATGACTAAAATATTCTTATTTTTGTCTTTTATTTTTCTCAGTGCAGGGCGCCCGCGATCAAATGCTTGTGTTTTTGTCTGTTTTTTTTCTCATTCTATTTTTAATGTTAATATTAAAAATTAAAAGTGAAATATGTAAAAATTGAAGCGCCATCATAACAGGGCTAGAGGGCATCGGGAGAGGCACCAAAAGCAAACCAGCAAAAAAAACAAAAAGCATCCTGCTCAGCCAAATTCTGCCATCATTTCAATTTGTAAATATTTACCCCTCAATAAATGTTTTTGAGAAAACTGTTTCTTGATAGGATGGAGAAAGGGGGAAGTGAGTTTGAAGGTTGTATGAAATAGTCTTCATGGAAACAGTCTGCAATGTGCTGAGAGTTGCTGACTTTATTGACAATTAGCAAATTTTTCAAAGAATGAAAAGAATGAAAGACAAATAATGTGTGCTTCATTTAAGGTGGTCATTTTAGAGGTTGTCCTTTTGTTGTTGTTTGTTTTCTTGTTTGATTTAAATGATGCAGACAATAATGTTGACAAAAAAAAACTAAAAATCAATTCAGACAAGTCAAAGATGGAAGGACTTCATATTAGGACCATGAAAATGATATTTTTCCTTTTTTGTTGTTTTTAGAAAAGTAAGCTGTTTAAAATCAGATGCAAAAAAAATGTTTTCCAGAAGCAATGAAATAAATGACTGAATATGAGGCATGCATATTAGAACCAGATTGTTTAAGAATGTGATGTTATTATTGATTATTGTTAAAAATGTTGATGAATTATTGATTCACCTGTTCAGTTTTGAGATGGTGTGGGGAGGCACCACAGACATGACATTTTTAAAGGGGAGGCTCCTCTTGCACATCGAAAACCCTGTTATTTCTTTATTGACCGTCTCTGGTGATGTTGGAGGTGAATTCTTCCTTCAGGCTCTGAACCCCTGAAGCGTGGTGGTGTTTGCTGTATTTAAGGTTTTCAAGGTGGATTTGTCTCTTTGTTTGGCTGTTTGATAACATTTGTAATGAGAACTTCTGTAATTATTATTCAAAGAAAAGAAACAAATGAGCTAAAAGTCACCATTTAATATGGTTGCTCTTTAAGCTGTAACACCGCTGTGTCTGAGATCTGCAGCTCAGACTCAAACCCACACACTGTGCACGGCGGTCTCTGGGTGAGTCTATGAAGACATCTGAAGAGCTTTTATTGTACATTGTGATCAGTTTTGTTTCCACCAAACAACAAACAAATGACAACATAACCTGCCGTGAGTCCTGGGACTGAATAATACAACAGTAACTTGTAAATAACACTGGCACATGTTGTTATTGGACAGAGGAAGAGAAGTCAAAGCTTTTTTACTTTCAGTCTTTGACCACCAGAGGACGCTCTTTACGTTCTAGTCAGCCTGAGGGGTCCGCTCCACTCTGATGAAGTTTAATCTAAAGCACAGTGAAGATTTTTAACTGCAGCGTCTGTTGACCTGCAGGCTATAGCTCAATCTGAACAGGGTTGACCTCTGAGGGCTGTGGTTTCCAGCATCTACAGGAGTGTGCTGCAGGCAGTCTGCTCTCTGCACCTTCACTGAAGGCCTTCAGGGGGCAGAATAACTCCAGAAATGAACTTCTACAGGAGCACAGCACACAACAGCAGGCTCTAAATCATCCCCATCAGAACTAAAGTCACTTAAAGAAACACCCAGAAAAGTTTAAGCAGATGTGAAAGAATGCAATGAAGTACAGATTCTTTCTAAATGGAGGTGTTGAGAGTTTATTTTAGCTATCAGCACGTAAATCTGCCCTCAGAGCCTGGAGGACCTGAATCATGTCACCCTCAGAGCTCCTGGGCTCATGAAGCCAAAAGCCGGGGACACATCCCTCAGAGATGTTGGTCCGTATCTCCATGACAGCCTCACACAGCTGCTGCAGATTTGTTGGCTTCACATCATGATGAGAATCTTCTGCTCCACCACATCCCAAAGGGGCTCCATTGGATTGAGATCTGGTGACTGTGGAGGCCACTGGAGTGCATGAACTCACTGTCATGTTGAAGAGTTTGAGGTGATCTGGACTTTGAGACTCGGCTCTTTGTCCTGTTAGAGGCAGGCACCAGAAGATGGCAGGAGTGGCACCTGGAGTTTCTCATCTTTAACCACTCTCCTCTGACCTCTGCAGCAACAAGGCACAGCACTCCAGCTCACCAAATATGTTCTGTTTTCGGATCCTGTAAACCCTGTAGCTGGTTGTGTGTGAAAATCCTAAGAGATCAGCGTTTTCTAAAATACTCAGACCAGGCCATCCGGCACCAACAACTAGGCCGTGGTCAGAGTCTCTTAAATCACCTTCCCTCTCCAGTCTGATGCCCGTTCTCAACTTCAACAGGTTTCCTTGACCATGTCCACGTGCCCAAATGCAATACATAGCTGTCATTGACTAATGAGCTGTTAGCATAAGCAAGCAATTGAACAGGTGTGCCTAATAAAGTGGCTGGAAAGTTCACTTTAGTGAAGTTTTCTCCCTTTTAACCCGATTGGCTGCTTTGGTAGAGGTACGGTGGCGAAGCAGGTAGTGTTTCTTTACTTTTACAAGGTGTTTGAGTGTTTGTGTAACCCAGGTTATATAATTGTTTGTGTTTAATTTGTGATTTAATTGTGTTGTTTTTAATTTGTGATCCCCACAGTGTCAGAGTGGCCCTTGTGTATAATATAACTGATTTTCTTGAACTCATATTTTGTCTTAATTTCACACATTCATTTTTGAGCTTCTTGGGACGAACCTAAGTTTATTTAATTAAATTATTTTCCCTTTACTCCTGCTTTTTTATTGAGCCCTGGTTATTTAAATTAAGTTAAACTAAGAGTTGAAGATTGAAACTTAAATAGAAGATTATTGAATTTAATTTTCCTTACCTAAAAATCAAACTAGAACTGAGTTATCTGACCTGAAAATAATTTTCTTTACATTTCCTTGAATGAATTAAAGTTTCTCTAACTAGCCCTGACTTACAAAGATTTGCACTAATTATTATTATGTAAGTTATTCTTTCAAAATTGTAAGTTTAAGTGTAATAAATATAAAATTAACAATCCCCAGTTTACTCCCTTCAGTTAGTCAAAAATTAGGCGACACGGTGGTACAGCAGGTAGTGCATGTGCCTTACAGGAAGGAGGTTGCTGGTTTGATCCCCGCGTTGGCCAGGGCCTTTCTGTGTGGAGCATGTTCTCCTCATGCATGTGTGGGTTCTCTTCAGGCACTCCAGCTTCCTCCCACAGACCAAAAACATGCTCATTAGGTTGACTGGTGACTATAGGTTGCTCTTGGGTGTGAGCTTAAATGTTTGTCCATCTCTCTATGTGGCCCTGCGATTGACTGGCAGCCAGTTCAGGGTGCACCCCGCCTCTTGTCCAGTGTCAGCTGGAATAGGCTCCAGCCCTCACGACCCCAACAGGAATAAGCGGAATAGATGATTTGATGGATAGATGGCTGCTTTGGCCAAAAGTGACACAGACGAGGGCTGAGACTTTGTGTCTTGAGCTAAAAAGTTTAAAAATCTGTTTTATGTTTGTCCAAACTAACCCACAATTTCATATTCTTTCAGTATTCAGAAACAATAGCAAAATGCACATGTGATCATAACTATATAGGCCGAGGTCCTGCCTAATTATCATAAAGAGCTATGTGCTTTGTGAATCAGATTTTAGATGGAGCAAACAGTGAGGAGGAAGAGTGGCTGCACTACACTTCGTTTTGCAACAAGCAGAATTTTCCTCTGCTTGCAGGTTTTCCACACTTTATCACTGGATTTGCTGTGTAGGCCGTTCTGGAACACCCAGTCTTTGCTTGGAGAACAAATTATTTCACACTTTTATTCGCCAGTTATCGAAAGAATCCAAAGGAGTCCTCATCCAGTGAAAACATTTCTCTATTGTAGGTCACCGAGTGAACCGGTCTGACCTGCAGAGATTCTTCGCTGCATAAATGTGAAGAATATCATTAACACTGCGATGACTGAGTGCCTGTGTTCGTGCCAAAATGAGAATGGACGCAGAGTCTTTTCAATTAGGTTAGATATGCTGCTGCTGTAAGTGCATAATTAGGCTGTGGGGTGTGTGTGTGAGTGTGTGCAGGCACAGTTGTCATCACTCCTCAATACAGATTCATTCCTGAAGCTGGTGTCAGCAGCCGAACACGCCGTCCTGTTTCTACGACAGGAGAATGAGCTGAGAACAGGTAATCATGAAGAGTCAATCCAATCACTCCAACACCTGTTTTTGCTCCTAAAGGTAGTAAATACCTGCTTCTCCATGTGTTGCTTTTGAACATCTGAGTGAAAAAAGTGTCTCTTCACGTTTCAGGAATGTCACACCTTATCACAAACTGTGGTGTTTATCTGGGTTCATTTTTGCACATTATTTATGATTTTAAAACCATTTACAATAAAAAAAAGGCTGAAAGACTGTTATCTAAGAAAAGGTTTGATTGAATGTGCTTAAAAGCAAAGGTACATCCATGTAACTTCTCATTAAAGCAAATAACTTATCAGCCAATCACATGACAGCAACTCAACGCATCCAGGCATATTGACATGATCAGGGTGACCTGCTGAAGTTAAACCCAAGCACCAGAATGAAGTAGAAAGTAAATCAAGTGGCTTTGAACATAAAAACTGCTGATCTACTTGGATTTTTACACACAACTCTCTCTGGGTTTTACAGAGAATGGTCTGGAAAAGATCAAATATCCAGTGAGCTGTAGTCCTCTGCCCTGTTGATGCCAGAAGTTAGGGGAGAACAGTGGCTCAGATTAAAGCTTGTTAAAACCAAAATGTACAGAAGACCCCTGCAGGCACATCCAACCGTGAAGCAGATGGGCTACAGCAGTAGGCGACCACACCATGTGCCACTCCTTTCAGCTAAGAAAACCAAGACTTCACTGCACACAGGCTCCCCAAAATGGACAACAGAAGTTTGGAAAATGTGTCCTGGTCCGATGAGTCATTATTTGTTCTGCTACATTCAGATGGGATGGATCAATCCTGCCTCGAATCAACAGCTCAGGTTAGAGGTGGTGGTCTAAATGTGTGGGGAGTGTTGTTGATGACCATGTCCATCCCTTTATGATCACGGTGGACCATCTTGTGGTGGAGACTTCCAGCAGCTCCACTTCTCAAAACTCAGATTAGGGCTGAAAGATTTCAGGAAAAGATGTAATTGTGATTTTTCTGGCAGAAATTGTGACTTGAGTTTGATTCTTGATTTTCTTCAAATCAAGCTTCAGTGCAATATTCACGATGTTTACAGTATAGACAACAGTGAGGAAATCAGTGATCAAAGCACATAACACATTATTCATCATCTAATATTGATGCTAAATAATCTGTTTTCATTATTTAAGGGATAATCCAACTTCTTCTCCTAAACAGAGGCTTTGTGTTGTTGACCTGCTTACAGCACTTCTGCAGTAGAGATGTGACGTTCACAAACTTTTAAGTGAACAATGAGAGCCGATTCACAGTTGTGAGTAAGCTGTTCATTTGCAAGCCATTCTTTAATGCAAATTTCCTGCAAATTTGTAAAATAGTATGTGTAGAATAGTTGACACAACAGATTCTGGGTCAAAAAATTGCAACTTTGTTGATCACATGATTGCATTGTCTGAAATTGCAATTTCGATCCGAAAACAATAGATCGTTCAGCCCTAAATCAGATCATCTTAAAGTCTTAAACATGACAATAAGTTCACTGTACTTCAGTGGCCTCCACAGTCACCAGATCTCAATCCAATAGAGCAGCCTTGGGATGTGCAGGAACAGGAGATTCTCATCATGATGTTCAGCAGCTGTGTGATGCTGTCATGGAGATATGGACCAACATCTGTGAGGGATGTTTCAGCAGCTTTTGAATCTATGCCACCAGGAATGAAAGCAGTTCTAACATGGTACAAGCTAGTGCCAAGGTCGGAGTGTTTTTAAATCCTGCCTTGAATAAATAAAAGTGGGTCATCAGTGTGTCCGATAACAAAATATTTATTTTTTTTCTTTGGTAATCCCTCTGCCGTCTTTGTGGCTTTTTTTTTAAATTACATCTAAAAAAAAATGAGAAATATACCTTTAAACCTCTCAAATGTCTGATCTGACTGTTCTTCAGAAGAGGTCATATTCAGTGATGTCACTTAAATATTTATATTTACGTCAGATTTTCCTGAATAAAGAGAGGTGTGTTTTTTCTTTTTCACTGCATAACAAATGTAAGGCCAGCTGCTGCCTGATAAAATATTTTCAGCTGTAAAAATGAGACCAAATATTCACTCTAAATTCAAAGTCCTTACATCAGAAATCCATAGTCCACATGTCCTACACATCCATGAATGTTGCACTGCCTTCTTCATACCGACACATTTGTATGCACACAGACACACACGCAGTGACCCTGAGACTCTATAAGCTGTTCTCTGCTCACTCACTTCAGCCCATTCAAATGATCCAGAGCTTTCTGGTTGCTATGACGACTACGTTGTCACCCACAGAAACATAAATCCTGCAGATTGGTCAGATAAGCACCTTGTGACCTGCTGAATGAACTTGATCACCCAAACCCCATTAAAAAGATTGTTAAAGCACTTTGGGTATTTTTGTGTTGAATCCATTAAACCATCAGTTTCCCAAAAGCATTCAAAATGAACTTTACAGTCTTATAAAAAAGACTGATGTCTTTACAGCTCCTTAAAAGCAGCCAAAACAGTTAGAGCGCCCCCTGCTGACTGGCAGCAGTAAAGGTCATCGAGTAGGCTCTGCCCTCCATTAACAGATGGGAAAGGGTCACAGAAAAAAAGAAATCAAGATGTGACTCACACTTATTTCTCAGACACATTTTCTGTTGTGTGGCCACACAGTAGTGCACCAGGTAGTGCAGGTGCCTCACAGCAGAGGGTTTCTGCTTCAACTCCTCGGTCTGGCCTTTCTTCTGCAGGTACTCATCTTTCCTCCCACAGGTTAAAAAAGTGCCTGTTGGTGAGTTTTATGCTAATCTAAAAAAAGAAAACGCTAATATAAGTTTATACATGACACCAACAGTGACGAGGTCTGTTGTCCTTTTCAGTTGCCCTTGGTTATCATTATCTTGGGGGTTGTGAGATGAAAACATTGGGAGCCCTGCTCTGAAAAATATGCCAGCCCCTGTGTTATCAATAACTTGGCATAAACTGTCTGCTCTCACATATTGGGCCTCTTCATGAAGCTGAAGGATTTTCGCATTTTCTTCCAAATTTAAAATTCATTATGGCTGTTAGAGCAGCTGTGGACTCTGGAGGTGTTGAACCACACCCTTTTTGTCATTGTCAAAATAAAGTTACAGAAAGAAGCATGCAACAGGGGAAGAATGTTTACTCCTTTGTCTCACTGTCATTCAGAAATCCAAAGGTTCTGATGAACCACCTCAGTCACGCTGCTTTTCCCCACAGACAGGCTCATGTGTTAAAGCAGTCTCGATGTTATTGGTGCGTAACAGTGAGATGTAGCATTAGCATGTTAGCATTATGCCTCTGAGGATGTAAGTGTGATTGGTGCTCAGATTTGTTGTTGATTTTGTTGTTTTCAGAATGAAACAAAAACCCTCCTGAAAAAAAAATCATGTTTTCACTTAACCTGCCACATAGTCTCCATGGTGACAACGTTATGAATATGAACACACAGAGTATGAGTGAAACATCCGTATGCATGATATGTGTATTTAATCAATCAATCATCAGCTGGGTGTTTTGGTCAATGTGTGGATAAACACCTGGAGCTCCACTGGGACCAGTTATGTAACCCCTGGGATATTTATGAGCTAACAGGCTGTTTAACCAGTCAGCCAGACCGCCACAATAATACACACACACACAAACACACCCACACACACAAACACACCCCAACACACACTGACTCCTCCCCCCAGCCTCCATGTGAGGGGGGTCTCATGTTGCTTTGCGTGCAGAGTCATAATTTAGTCTTTGTCTGGAGTCAGTGCTTCTCTCCTCAACTTTAAATGCTGTAATACAAACACACACACACACACATTCATTAATAAAAACCCACAGACGCACAACAGTGTAGTTACAAAAGAACAAAGTAAAGTTCAGGGACTCTGGTGGGGCTGCAGATGTCAGATGATAGAAACAAAAGCTTTTCAAAGACAAACTCACACCAACAGTGATTTAAGTTTCTTTTCCTGCAGGCTGAGTCAGCTGCAGTGTCAACATGTTTGAAGAACAGAGATTAGATGGGTTCTTTTGTGAGAAATAAGTTGAAATAAATTCATTACAGCTGTTAAAATGTCACTGTGAAGTTCAGGGTTTGCTTTTTCAGCCTTATTTCTATTCTTTTTTACACAAACTATCATGAAGTACTTCATCTGTGAATGTCTTCAGCAGTGATTACAGAACCTCCAAGGACATTTTAAACACTGGCATGAAGGCAGCTTGAAATGGTCTTCATTTATTAGCTTGTTGTAGATTTCAACTTCTCTATATGGTTGTAAAGGTATTTATTATAAAAGAATAATCACAAACAACCATGAATAGAGAGATCAATCTAATATTAACATTAACATCTGTAATGATTATAAACTGGAGAGGACTGATGTGGATTAATATAACAGCACGTACCTGAACTGCCATTAAAATGGGTTTAACTGGTCCAAAAGTCTGAATTTATGTTGGTGGTGGAGTCGAGCAGGCCCACAGCAGCAGGTCATCATGATTGTTTGTCAAGGTCATATTAATACATGTGAGCTGTTTGCAGGCAGAATCATGTGTTGGTGTTGAAGTTAATATCAGGAACTGTAATGATAATGGAATGGGGCTAAAGGAAAGGACAAATATTTGTAATTGTAGTAATTGAAGCTCTGTAGGTCCACAGCAGCAGGCCGTCCACAACAACGATCCCAAGCAGCCTACAAGACAAAACTCAGAGACAATACAGGAGCCAAATTAAAAAGAGGCCTGGGCTGGTCCCTAACTGTAAGCTTTATCAAAGAGGAATGTTTTAAGTCTAACCTTAAAGGTAGAGAGGGTGTCTCCTCCTGAACCGTGGTCGGTAAATGGTTCCAGAGAAGAGGAGCCTGATAACTGAAGGCTCTACCTCCCAGACTACTTCTAGAGACTGATGGGACCACGAGCAGGCCAGCATTTTGGGAGCGTAATGTTCTAGAGGGGTTGTACGGCACTACAAGCTCTTTGAGATAAACTGGTGCCTGTCCACTGAGAGCTTTATAGGTGAGAAGAAGAATCTTGAATTCTATTCTAGATTTTATTGAAGCCAATGCAGAGAAGCTAATACAGGAGTAATGTGGTCTCTTCTCCTAGTTCTAGTCAGTACACGAGCTGCAGCACTTTGAACCAGCTGAAGTGTCTTAAGAGACTTACTGGGACAGCCTGAAAGAAGAGAATTACAGTAGTCCAGTCTAGAGGAAACAAAAGCATGGACTAGCTTTTCAGCATAGTTCTGGGACAGGATAGGCCTAATTTTAGCGATGTTACGAAGATGAAAAAAGGCTGTTCTTGACATTTGCTTTATGTGAGAGTTAAAGGATAGATCCTGATCGAATAGAACCCCAAGATTTATAACAGTTGTGCTTTGTGTCAGGCTAATGCCATCTATGGCAGTTAAATCATTAGAAAAGGTTTCTCTAAAGTGTCGGGGGCCCAGCACAATGACCTCTGACCTCTGTCTGAGGTTCAGAGTGTTTCCTCATGATATCACGAGGGGAAGCATATATCGGGAGAAAAGAATTCGACATAGCACAGAGCCTTGAGGAACTCCACAACTAACTTCAGTGTTCACAGAAGACGTATTGTTTACGTGTACAAACTGGTATCTATCAGATCGACCTGTTTATCCAGTCATCCATCCATCTATCCAGCATCCAATATTCCATCCTGTCCTCATCCATTCATCTAACCATCAATCAATCTTACATCCATTCCTTCATTTATCCATCTCAGTCAACTGTTAACCTTACTATCTGTCCATCCATCTGTCCATCCATCCATCCATCCATCATTCTGTCTGTCTATCAGTATTTGTCCATCTATTCATTTATCCATCCATCATTCCCCTGTTATTCATGTCTGCCGCATGTTATTGGACCAGTTGTCACATTCTGCAGTGTCACGTCTGATCATGGCACTGACATTTTATGACTTTATTTATTATATTATTATTTATACAATGTTGATTGACTCAGACTCATCATGTTTTTTTCTGTTTGATACCAAAGAAAAACTGTCAAGGTCCTCTTCAGCTTATTGATAAGAGAAAACTGTGATGTAACTGTCAAAGAATCTTTTCAACAAAACACAAACTTCATGACTGTTATGTGTGCAGAGTCTGTAATACCTCCCTGTAAACCTTCACGATGCAGATTATTTGTGTCAATAGTTGTTCCTTTAGAATTTACACTTGATCAGCATGAAGTCTGTGGCATAGTGTCTAAGTTAAAGTGCAGTTTGTCACACGGAGCACCCACACCCAGTCTGAAATGTCCTGTTTCCAGGAGTCTCCCAGTCAGACGGGTAAATTACCGAGTGCCACTCTCTAATTGAGCAAATCATTACTCTGTGATTAGAGGCTCTGTCTCCACCTTCATATGTCTGCACCCACACACTCTCATGTTATCTTTTTTAACTTAAGCCTCCCTCACTGCAGAGACTCCTTTTGGCTGCATCGAGGTGTCCCCCCCCCGTGCTCGTTTGATCCGTTCGCAGACTTCTGAGGGTCTTTATGTCACGCCACCATGCAGCCCACATGATCATCAGCTAAGGCAGGCAGCAGACATGAAAGTATTCATGAGACAGTTTCACATGCTGAACCCTCTGTTCTCATCAGATACGCTCCCTGTGGTCTGTTTGACCATGAAAGTTTCTTTATAAAGTATCAGGGCTGAGGCCTCGCCCCCCTCAGTCTGTCATTTATCACATTCAGAGCTAACTGCTGCTCTCTGTTTTCTTCTCACGTTACGTGAACATGTCTTCCCTCTAATGAAAAATACACTCAGCTCCTCAACTGTCACTCTGCAAAAGTTCTCAGATTATTTAGAGTAGGTCTGAATGTTGGCCTTTTGGTACAACGGTAGATTATTATGTCATATCTGATTTTTAGATGTCACATGATGAATTGCAGCTAACGCTACCCAGTTAACCTTTAAGTTAAATTTGTTTTGAGACTCAATGGATTTTGAAGGTAATAGATCAAGGAAATTCACTTTTGATCCAAAGAATAAATGTCAAAATGTTACCCTTGAAAGGAAGAAACGAACCAATTTGTGCACATCAAGAAAGAGAGTGTATGTGCAACACTGAGCAAATGATTTAAGCAGGTGTGAAAGAATTAGGGGTGTGAATCTCCACTTTTCCAGATGTTTCTGGAAAAATCTTGATTCTAAGCCTACAATTTGATATACTGATGATATTCAAGGATACAGAATGACCTGTTGGGACATCCTGAGAATTACAATAATCCAGTCTAGAGACAAAAACATAGGCTAGCTTTCCAGCATCGCTCTGAGACAGGATGGGCCTGATTTTTACGTTATGAAGATAAAAATCTTTGTTTTCAAACTGATAACAAAATACCAGAAACTTTAATGTTAAATTAGGAAACTTGGGGGAAAATGGGGAAAACACTGTCAGGGCTTTCTTCTTCTTTGTTTCTTTTTAAAACTTCATGAACAGTGATCTGCTTAGGATCACTTATCGCTGACTTCAGAACAAAAAATAATCAGACTGAAACAACTCTGTGAGGAGCTTCTTTTTCACCTGCACAGTAGAATCTCATCACTATGACATCAGGGTCAGATAGATTTCATCATCTGACTGAGCAGAAAAATAAGCTGAAGGACTTTTTAACCACTGACTTTATAAACGTCCTACAGTTCCAAGTGTTGAGGACAGTGTGAGAGAGCTTTTTAGGTTATTTTTGGCCTGAAGTGTTCTATAATATGGTCTCATAAGTGTGCATAAGCTTCAATTTTGATGAGCTAGTTTGTCACTGATTAGTCTGCACCAGCATGAGCAAAGGGACTGCATTGGTGGCACAATCTGATAGTGTGCCTATCAGTAATCAGAAGGTTGTGGGTTCAAGCCCAGGTCCACCTGTCACATGGCGATGTGTCCTTGGGCAAAATACTAAACCAAGTTTCTCCCCCTGCTGCATCAGTGGTGTGTAAATGGGCATGAAGGCGTGAGCGTGTTAGGGAATACTGATGGTCATAGAAACATCAGTGAGTGAGTGTGTGGATGTGACCTGTGCTTCTTCAGTCCCTTATATGTTCATATGTCCTCTGTGTATGTAGTTTTCTCATGCCAGCATCACTGTAGATCCACGTTTAGATGTCTTCCTCCTCAGCTACATGGATGACCAGCATCATGAGAGAAGGAAACATGCTTCAGCGTCTGTCTGTCAGCGTCCGTGCAGAGATACTGAGACATTCCTCACGGGATAAGACCGGCCAGTATCCTAAACTCATGTGTCTCTGCTCCTCCTCTCAGACCAGAATAGAAGTTTTCATCAGGTTTAAAATAAGCGGGGTTATTCATATGCAGTCTCCTGGTCTACATTCCTCTGATAAGCACACAGTGATTACTTTGGATTGTGGTTGTTGAGGACTGATGTGGAGCAGTTTGTTGTGATGTTTGGAGCGTTGCTGAGGAAACAGACTCTGGTTTTACTTATTGTGTTTTGCTGTTCCTCAACACACAACGCACAAACAGTGGACATGGTTTCATGTTTTTATTTTTCAGTAAATCCACATATGTTTATATATATATATATATATATATATACATATATATATATGTATATTTTTACAATATATATTTATATATATATTTACATATATATATTTATATATATATATTTACATATATATATTTATATATATATTTATTTATATATATTTTATATATATATATTTTTTTTTTTTTTAAGGTAATTCAAAGTGCTTTACAGAACGAGAAAAATGCATTAAAATCACAATACAAGATATAAACAAAAATAATCATTATAAAATTAACTTAAAAGAGAAGAGTGCAGATAAGATCCTTTCAGTCATATGCACAGTTAAACAGAGCTGTTTTGAGTCTAGATTTGAACATTGTCAGAGTAGAGGGCTGTCTCACATCTTCAGAAGGACTGTTCCAGATTTTAGCTGCATAAAACTGGAACCCTGATTTCCAATGTTTAGTCCTGACTCTGGGCCCCAGCAGGAGGCCGGTCCCTGAGGTCCTCAGAGTCTGAGATGGTTCATATGGCACTAACATGTCAGAGATGTACTGTGGTGCTCGGCCGTGGAGAGACTTATACACAAGCAGAGCTGCTTTAAAGTCTATTCTCTGAGCCACAGGAAGCCAGTGTAGGGACCTGAGCACAGGACTAATGTGCTCGTACTTCCTGGTTCTGGTCAGGACCCGAGCAGCAGCATTCTGGATGTACTGCAGCTGTCTTACAGCTCGTTTGGAGAGGCCAGTGAGCAGGCCGTTACAGTAGTCTAACCTACTGGAGACAAATGCATGGATAAGTCTCTCTAGGTCAGGTTTAGACACTATACCTTTGGTTTTGGCAATGTTTTTTAGATGGTAAAAGGCTGCTGATGTTATTGATTTGATGTGGCTGTTAAAGTTCAAGTCTGAGTCCATTATTACCCCGAGATTTCTAACCTGATTTGAAGGTTTTAGAGAGAGAGACTGGAGGTGACCGCTGACACTTTCTCTTTGTTTCTGTGGACCAAATACGATGACTTCAGTCTTGTCTGAATTTAGCTGGAGAAAGTTGTTTTGCATCCACACACTGACCTGTTGGATGCAGTGACAGAGTGAATCCACTGGTCCATATTCACCTGCTGTCAGTGAGACATAGATCTGAGTGTCGTCTGCATAGTTGTGGTAGGACACTTTATGACTTTGTATTAACTGGCCTAAAGGCAGCATGTAGAGATTGAACAGAAGGGGTCCCAGGATTGACCCTTGGGGCACCCCACAGGTCAAGGCCATGTGGTCTGAGACACAGTTAACAATTTCAACAAAGTACTTCCTGTCTTCTAGATAGGACTTCAACCAATTTAGGGCAGTGCTAGAGATGCCCACCCAGTCCTCTAGTCTCTGTAAGAGGATCTCATGATCGACAGTGTCAAAAACAGCACTCAGATCCAGCAGGACTAAAACTGAGACTTTGCCTGCGTCAGTGTTCAGCCGGATGTCATTTGTCACCTTGATAAGAGCGGTCTCAGTGCTGTGATGGGGTCTAAAACCTGAAGAGTTGTTCATTAGGAGAAAGTCAGTAAGCTGTTGGTAAACAACTTTTTCAAGGACTTTGCATAAAAACGGCAGATTTGAGATGGGCCGGTAGTTGTTCAGTACTGTGGCATCAAAACTGCTCTTCTTTAGGAGAGGCTTTATGACCGCAGTTTTCAAGGCCTTTGGGAATGTTCCAGATTGTAGTGACATGTTAACTATGTGAGCGAGTGGTTATAACAAACTGCTCAGCACAGACTTTAGAAATCTAGTGGGTAACACATCGAGGCAGCATGTAGATGAACTCAGACTGGTGATGATCTCTTGGACAGTTTTGTCAGTTACAGGTGCAAAATGGGTCAGCTCTAAGTGTGTAGGTGGCTGCAGGGTTGTTATTGGTGTTGTGGAATTGATGGCATATTTAATGGTCTGAACCTTGTCGCGAAAAACTACTGCAAACTCATTACACTTGGATGTGGAGATAAGTTCCAACGGCAGTTGAGCTGGAGGATTTGTTAATCTGTTCACTGTTGCAAATAAGACACGCGAGTTGTTACTGTAGTTTCCAATAATTTCAGAAAAGTACCTCTCCTTTGTTCTACGTTAGATCTGATTGAACTAGTACAACTTTTCTCCATGGCGCTTTCTGCTTATTTTTAACCATTTTAACCTTCACAGGAGCAATGGTGTCCAGAACATTCAAAACACTCAAAGTAACAGAGTTCAACAAATCATGAGGCATTTTCAAAGTTTATCATTTCCATGAACAGAGCACCTGTGCTGTTATTTATGTGTCTCCTCCGAACAACTGCAGGACCAGCCGGTGGTTTGGGAGAAACAGACAGGTCAAAGAAGACAGAAATGATCAGACAGAGCAACATCAACCACATGGACATCTGAAATATTAACCCCCTTTGTAATGAAGCAGGTCCAGAGTGTGCTGTGCTCTGCTGTGGGTGGGATCACACACATGCTGAGTCAGGGCGAAGGTTTCAAGGACAGCACTGAGCTCTTTAGCGTTTCTGTCACAGACATTATCCACATGTACATCAAAATCACCTGTAATGACCAAACCATCAAAGTCTGTGCATACAACTGACTAAAATCATCAATAAAACTTTGACCATGCTGAGGAGGCTTGTATATAACTATATAGAGTATGGACGGAGATTGTTTTAGCTCCATTTTATATATGATCTCTAAATACTGCACAGACACCTCCACTCTTTCTATTTTCTAATTCAGATTTGAAGTTGGGTGGAGCTGATTCCATCAGAACTGCATTACCTGTGTTTTTTTGTAAGCCATGTTTCAGTTAAAAACATTAAATCAAGATTATAAGAGGAGATCAAATTATTAATTAAAAAGGATTTGTTAGACAGGGATGTAACATTGAGCACAGCAAGTTTCAGATTAGTTGCAGTAGGACTGGACATTGTCTTAATACAAGCGATATGGATTAAATTTCTCTGATTGGATGTTCTGACTGTCCTTCGGTTGTCTACTCTATGTGGTGTGACTGTAGATATGGCACTAGGGGAGAATGTTGTCTCACAGGGCCCCAGCTTGATATTACCTTTATCATGACTGTAAGTCCTGGGACAGCAGAGGCCCTGTACATCCTAGCTCATAGGGATACCAGCTCTGGGGGGAGGCAGGGGAGGACGAGCAGGGGGGAGTTTGGGTGATGGACCAGGTGAAAACAGAGGGGGGGGGAGCTGGGGGAGCTTTAGTTAGTGAAGCAGGAGAGTTGAAGCTCCTGTGTGACTTGAGGGGCACAGTTTTATACGGGAAGAGTTCAGCATAGTTGGTGACAGAAGTCTTGACCTTGCTATATTAGGGGTGAGGGGAACCATCTTAATCTCTGATTTGATCAGTCCTTCAAGATGGTCGGGAAGGCCCATGGGGGAAGGTGGGGATGGAAAGGAGAGGGACAAGTCTCTAGAGGGGGTGGATGTAGCAGGGGGGGGCCCAGGGCTGGTCTGTGGGTAGAGGAGGGGATGGGGGTGCTGCTGGGTCTGAAACTGTTGCTGGGGTCGTCACAGACAAGTCCAAGGCCTGTGATGAGGGCTCGGGGGGAGGTGGAACCGATGGTGGGCCTGAATCCTTCGCTGGGGGTGGTGGAGGCTGTTGTGGTGCAGCTGGTGCTGGAACACTGGCTCGGTCCCTGGGTTCTGCGACAGAGATGCTTCTCTCATTCACCCTCTCTCACTGGTTGCTCAGGACCCTGTCCCAGCCCATTCTGATGCCTCAGAGCGTGGAGCAGGTGCTCCGTCAGCACTCTCCTCCCACTTCTGCACAGGTGTGGGCCTTTTCCCTTGAACAGATATAAGTTCTCAATGTAGTGCAGCCCTCTGTCCCCCCCACCTTTGGACAGCCATGTGTTCAGCTGAAGCAGCCGGCTGAACTTGTTTATCTTCATGTCGATGTTTGGAAGAGGTCCACTAATGAATGCCTTGACCTCCACTTTATCAAGCTCCTTGAAGAGCTCAGTGAAATCCCTTTTCAAGACTTCAGTCTGTTCCTTTCTGATGTCCACGGCACCCACGTGCACAATCAGCTGTTTGACTCCTCGGTGTGTAGACAAAACTTTTGGGAGGAGTGTTGTTATCTCAGAGACGGTGGCACTGGGACAGCAGCATGTGTGAAATCTTCCGTGGTTTATGCCACTGATAGCACTGTCTCCTAGCAGCAGCGTATCTCTGTCCTTGACGTTTGGTCCAGATTGTCCATCTGCTTGCGGTCTTTTGCCGACTTTATGGCTCCTGTTTTGTGACGATAATCCACGTTCTCTTTGTTCATTAGAATCATTCAATTCAGTCTCTAACAGTGGCAAAAATCTGTTTGTAAGCTGTATTTTGGGTGATTTTACGTAGGTATTAACATTGTCTTTCATCACTTTGCGCTGCTTAGCACCAAGTTCTTTCCAAGATGAGGCATTTTGGTCTTTACAAAGTTTTGGAAAAGACACAGTATCACTCAGATTTAAGGTAAAAGTAGCAGGTTTGTCACACTTTCTACTGAAAGTAACTGTGGACTTCTTACCACTGGATGCCACTGGGAGCGTCTTGTGAAGTCCTTTTTCAGATTCCAAAGCAAAAATCCGTGCTAGTAGCTCATTAATTTCTTGCTGATATGTCCGACAGCGTTCGCAGAAGGACTTTGTTTGGTTTCTTCCCCCGGACATGCCGCTGGCTCATCAGATCAGTTAAAAATATTAAAATGTTCTTCAAAGTCTTGGTTTACTTAAAATAATTCATGAAATGATGGATAAAGAGATTTTCCAGGATTTGTAGAAGGAGTAAAATGATTTAAAAGCAAAGTAAAGAAGGAAGCAGGCTGGAGCAAGCAGGAAAGCGTCTGCACTCTTCAGAAGCAGGAAGGAAGAAGAAGAAATATGTATGTATATATATATATATATATATATACATATATATATATATATATATATATATATATATATATATATATATATATATATATATATATATATATATATATATATATATATATATATATATATATATGTATATATACACTTGTTATGATTTGGTGAATATGCACTAAGAATGATTGATTAATTGAGTGATTGATGGATGGTTCTTTCCTCTCTTCATATGTAATCTCTGTCTGTTCTATTCCCGGCTGTGAATTCCTCTGATTGTCTGTGGTCGTTATTTTCCACCCTCTGAGCATCAGAGGTTACACTCACACCTGCCCTGTAATATTAAATTAAGAAACCCCTCAATCAAGTCTGTCCTCCTGCACTCGCAGGTTCCTCACTGAGACTCTCTCCCCACGTCTGCCTCTTTGTCCGGTGATGAGTCAGTCTTAAACATTAGTCTGTCATTCAGGAGATAAATGGAAGAAGATGAAGATGGCATTTAGGCAGCACTTACTCATCACTTCCCCTCAGTTTGACAAAAGCTTTAATCTCATAAACAGATAAATTTATGCAGGAATACATCTGTGGAGCTGCTGTACCTTTGTGGAGATGGTTTGTAAAACCGGATCCAGCGCTGGTTGCGTGAGAGGATTCAGACAGCGTGTGGTGCTGCTATGGTGGATGGCATCATGGTGGTGGCGTGAAATGATATGAAGTCAGACGCAGGTGTTTAGGCTCATAGGGGCTGTTTTAATACAGAGGCTCCTGGTCACACCCACAAAGCCTGTCCCCTTTAAATAAAAGTCAGCATTGCACAGGAACTCACTGATGTTCGGCTTTTTAAGAGACTTTCATGGTGGAGAAACTGAATGAACTGTAGTCATATTTTCAACTAAGGACGAAAGTTCTGTCTGTTTAACAAATGTGTTGGCAATGTGTGGAAAAGTGGGGAAATCTGTGCACACCTCTTTTGTTTGATTAGTTAGTGACATTGTGGATGTAACTATCAAAAAAACAAGGTTTCGTCCGTGTTACTCGTCAGCCAACACGTCTCTAAATTTTGCCAAATTGTTTTAAAAAATGGGAACAGGTGCAGAAACTTTTTGGGATTATTTTCAACAGAAACAGTTTAGTGTTTATTGCACAAATACACTTCAGCTATTGTATCATTAACAAAAATAGAGAAAAAAAATCTCCAAACACTGTGTAATTTCACAAATGACTGTAATTTTTTTGAGAAATGGGCAAAACTGACAGTCAAGCAACAAAGATAATTAATCTAAAAGAATATATTTTCACTATAAAACAAAAAAGCAATAATAGTCCAGGCTGTGTCTATGATCATCATCACTGTAAGAACTATGAGCATCACATTTGTTTGAACCCATTTTATTTTAATTTTATTTGGCTGCATGTGTGTGGACACAGGTCCTCTCCACATGAGCTCCCTGTTTTGTTTTGTTTTTTCCCATGAAGGCGTTTAGTCTAAATGCATTTATCAGAACTTATTAAATCAATAAACAAGATGTTAAATCATTCATGGTTATAGAAATATATAGATATTGTAAACAATCTCAGGGACAGAATATATCAATAAGTTCACTGTTTTACATATAGGGTGTTAAGTTTAACAAGCCTAACACAAAAACAAAGCTTTTTCCAGTGCAATGAACAAACTGTTCACCAGTTACATTTATACATTAAGTCTTAACTTCTGAGACTTCTGAGGATGTTGTGCAGGAAAATATGTTTCAAAATTCACTGCAAAAATATAAGTATTAAGTTATTATTATGTAAAAAATGATAATGAGGGAAGTAGCAGAAAATAAGAACATTTCTGATTTAACAATAATAATAATAATAATAATACATTTTATTTAAGGGCGCCTTTCATGACACTTAAGGTCACCTTACAAAAAATAAAAGTGCATTAAAACAGGTTTAAAAACAGGTATAAAAACAAACAATATAATACAAAGACAGTGCAAAGATCAGAGGAAGCAGGAAAGCTTGAACAGGTTTTAAAGAGGGGTTAGGACTCACTGTTGCGGAGGTCGGGGGGGAGTGAGCTCCATAACTGGGGGCCTGAGCGACTGAATGCTCGGCCCCCCATGATGACAGGGGGGGCCAAGTGAAGGGGACAGAGAGAGAGATGGACAGAGGAAGAGGATCGGAGGGTTCAGGCAGGAAAAGAGATGTGAATGAGGTCAGAGAGGTATGGAGGGGCAAGGCTGTGGATGGCTCTGCAGGTGTGGAGCAGGATTTTGTATTGATTGTTGTGTCCAATTTTCTGGAAGATTGTGCTAGGCATTAGGCCTCTATACTCAAAGACTTTGCTGCTCTAAGTCTCATCTTCTAGGGACATGCAGGAGACAAAAACTTGTCATAGAAAAAGATGCAAAGTCAAAAATCAGAAGAAGAGTCAAATCAGGAGAAGAGTCCAACCAACTTGCAGCCAGCGATCTTTATTCAGTCATCAAAACAGACAGGTGAGTTGGGTCTGCAGAGTCAACTCCAAAGAACAAAGACGAGACGAGAAGGTTTCAACCGTGTTATGACATGATTGGATAATTCCAGGTGAAGATGCTCCATGATGTGCAACTTTGAGGTCACTGCGGTTCATACAGAGCTGTTTGTTCACTGTACTGCACAGGGAGAGATATGTCTCAAAAACATGCACAAATACACATCCACCTTGTGTCTAAGACGAAGTGCAGAGACAAGTAGGTAAGGGCCATGAGCAGTCCCTACTAATTGGGTTCATTGAAGGTATGCAGCCTTCACATGGATGCATTCGGATCCCTGGACTCATGGAGGACAACTGCTCAGACATCTGAAAGCCGGGCCTTCAGAGATGTCCTGGCTCAGGAAAGCTTGCACATTGCTATATATCGTAAATCAGCCAAAAGGTTAAGGCACCTACTAATGCCTCTTCATGAAAACAGAGGCCTATGTGTGTGTGTGCTTATCAGCAGCTCATGAGACACACATACACACTCTGCCGATCTAAGCTGTAAACCTGCCTTCATGGATGACTACAGAGACAAGGCCCAGGGAGAAAAATCAGCAGAATAACTTATTTGTGATCTTATAATTTAATAAATGGACAGATCTGTGGTCTTGTTTAACTTTATCAAAACGGTCATTGTTCTTCCTGTCCCATTATATTTTGAATACAGATTACCTTCTAACACTGTTAAACATTATTAAAGACTAAAAAATATCACGACATGATGGGCTGTGTGATGGGGGGCCAGTGGAGCTGCTGCAGAGTGGCTGTGATGTGGTGAGTGGATGGAGTCCTGGAAATGATGCAAGCTGCTGAGTTCTGGACCAGATGAAGTTTATGGAGGATTTTCTGAGGGAGACCAAACAGAAGGGAGCTGCAGTAGTCAGTCGGGAGGTGACTAAACTGTGGACCAAAATGGCGGTGGTGTGAGGGGTGAGGGAGGGGTGGGGGCGGGTGATATTTCGGAGGTGGAAGTGGGCTGACCAGGTTATGCTGTTGATGTGAGATTTGCTGTTTGTAATGCATTTGATCTGATGTGGAAACTCAATTAAAATCCCTCTCATCAGATTTCTTATATTTGTCCTTAAGTTTTGCTTTTTTCAAATAGATGTAAACTGGCTTGAGGGCTGCATTGAAAGAGGTGGAGGGGCGTATGTGGCCCCCCGGGCTGCCAGGTGCCCATCTCTGCCCTGATCAACACCTGGTCCCTTCTTCTCCAGTATCTGCAGCAGAGCCACCATCAACATCTACACCACAGGCTGCCAAAACTGAGGGAGGGAGCGGGCGAGCAGCAGCCTGTGAGCGCTGCAGACTTCAGACCAAACGCTGATCTGTGCGTTGGCAACAAGTCAGTGCACTCTCACCACATCCACAGGTGCTCCCACAGACCAGTGTGACCTCTCACCTTCAGGGCTGCAGGAAGAGAATGAAGGAAACATGCACACCCGAAGACCACAGAAAATGATTAACACCATATTTGTATGTTAGATTATAAAAAATCTCACATTATTGGTGTTAAACTTGTTTGATCCCTGTGATCTACGGCTGCTTTAACAGAGGACCTGCAGCAGACTGAGCCTTTGAGGTCTTTTCCATCAAACATGACCGCTCATGAAACCACATCGAGCCAAAGGGGATTGCGTACATTAAAAAGGGTTGACATAAAACTCAGAAGCTTGGTAACACCTGTGTTGAGGATGGTTCACTGCCTGATAAATCTTTTACTCTCACCAGTTACATTAAGACTTCAGAAGTTATGAAACTGTTGTTCAATTGTACAAAAAAAAGTTTTTTTGTTTCTTTAATGGCACAGTGCTTATCATTAGCAATAATCCAAAATCCCAGTTGATAAATTCCATCGGCCAGCGCAATGCTAAGTTCAGGTTGTACATTAAAAATGCTCCATCCCTTAACATAAGTGAACTTTCCACTGATAATCTGTCACTTTCTGAAAATCTCTAGAAAACTAACAAAAGTGCTTTTTTAACTGTGGGCAACGTAAATCAAAATTATGGATGCATGTCCTTCCAGAGCGGGACAATGATTCAGCAAGAAGTTTGTTAGTTCAATCCCTGTGTTGGTCAGGGCCTTTCTGTGTGGAGTTTGCGTGTTCTCCTGGTGCATGTGTGGGTTCTCTCTGGGCATACCAACTTCCTCCCACAGAACAAAAGCATGCTAATTAGGTTGATTGGTGACTCCAAATTGTCCTTAGGTGTGGTTGTGAGCGTGAATGGTTGTCCGTCTCTCTATGTGGCCCTGCAGTTTGCTAGCAACCGGTTCAGGGTGTACCCACCTCATGCTCAATGTCAGCATGGATAGGCTCCTGCCCCTCCAAGACCCTGAAAGGTATAAGTAGTATAGATAATGGATGGATGGATGTTCTCTCAGAGCTTTCTGTAATGTTAAAACATGTTTGTTTGGTCCTGTCACTTCAGCCATAAGACCGAACACTAAATGAGCAAGACTAAACAGAGACACAGGAATAACTGAAGTATCTGACAAATCTATGTTGAGGGCGTCAAAAGTGTGTGTTCATGTATGTGTTAGAGTGTGTGTGTAGTACATGTGTCTGGAGTCAGAAACAGTGTGTGGATTTGAAGGTTGGCAGAACAGGGACATGTTAAGATCTGAATTTGAGGAGACTGAATGTTAGAGAGAAGCTGTATGTACCGTAACAAGAAAAAAATGTTTCCTACCTGCTTCGACTCTCAGCTTGCACTTTTTGTTCCCTATTATTCTTCTTTTTTTTGTTTTATTATATTTTATTGTATTTTATATTATCTCTTATAGTTCTGTAGCTTACTAATAGCTTCCCCCCACACACACACTGAATATATCTAAATTTAACTCCTTTTTTCTTTTTGTTTTTTTTTTTGTTGCTACAAGGCTTTTTATCTGTGATGATTCAAAACACAGTAAACAGGGGGGGCTTGCTGTCGAGGGAGCCAGCGTGATGCTAACTTTCATGTTGGAGGGGAGACGGAGGACTGACCAGTACAATAGGATGGAGAGAGCAGCGGAGGTCATGCCAGAGGGGCTTCAGGCTGGACTCAAACCCATGCCATCTGTTACGAGGCCACGGCCTCTGTGTGCAGGGTGTGCAGGCATAAGCTTCAGTTGTTGGTGAGGTGTAGGGGTGACCTGTTCTCAAACCCGTTACCACCAGACCCTGTCAGGGAGGCCGGCCCACGAGGCGAGCTCCTACCAGTCTCTCCCCCATCTTGGACAACCCCAGACCCGATCGGAGAGGGTCTGCCCATGTGGTTTGAGACATCACTGAGTAAACATGTCTGTTTCTAAACGTTTTTCCTCTGTCCCTCCTTCCACTCTTCCTGCTTCCTTTTTTTTTTACTAAACGTCTTCTGTTGTCTTTTGATTTATCTGCTTATTTTGTGTTTTTTGTTACACATTTTTCTAATCACTGTAGATGGAGGGGTGATTATGAACAATGGAGGGGGTCCACTAAAATTTTAGAGCTACTGCTCTGGTACATTCAGAGGATTATGATTTTAGAAACTGGAAAGCAGAGCTCTGTAACTCTGAGTCCATGTAAAGAGGCTGTTGTCCTTGAAGCAGGCAGCCCAGTTTCAAATCTGATCTGTGGCTCCTTTCATGCATGTCTTCCCATAATCTCTCCCCAGTGTCCAACTCTGTCTGCTGTCCCGTCGTAAGGAGGACAAAAGCTTTTAAGGCTGAACCTTTAAAAAATCAGTTAAAACTCTCCTAAAGTATTCCTTTCCTCACTTTTTTTACAGTCTTTGGTGATTTTTCAAGTAGATTTTAAAATATACTGGATATTTCATTTTATGTTGATGTTTTTTATGGTTCTCTTGCTCTTCTTTCTCTTTCTATTCTTGGGTTGGAAATGCTCGATCAATCCTCAGCTGTTATCACAGGATGCACTGCTCTTGTGCAAAGAAAGAGAACAAGGCAACACCTGCACACTTAAAGATCACGTGAACTGATCGCAGAGTGTTGTCTGGTTTATTCTTATGCTGTCAGGTCAATCATGCTCCAAAACCGCAGTTATTTGTTTTCCTGGATGCCTCCCTCCTGCGCTAAGATAAGACCCTCATCTCCTCTCATCTTCAGGCTCAAATCCGTCAAAAGCCCTCCTCTTCCCACCTTTAACACCCCCCACCCCCACCATGTCAGCTCAGGAGGGCCAGACTCTTTACATTCCTGCAGACTGAAACTCCAAACAAAGTCTCCCCGCTGCTAAATTTGATATCGTCTATAGGAGTGAAAAAAGGACCAACTGGAGAACAAATAACAGATTAAACCCTGACAAAGTCAAGCTGCTGCCTCAGTGTTATCTAAGTGATCTGACAGTGATTTACTCATTTACACGTGAATGTGCCAAATAAAATAGAGCCCAGCGTTAGTGCAGGTCGGACTGCTGCATGTAGACCTGTCTCTATGAAGGGTGGCGTTTCTTTCTTCACTATTTTACAGTCTGTGGATGTGTATGAGCAGATTTACACCACACGTCTGGAGTGTTTGATCAAACCTCCAACACTTACAGATACAGCTCATATCCTTGAGTGGATCTTTGCGGTCGTTCCAGGGCTCCCCTGGATAAGAAGTGAGCTCATAGGCTGTTATATAATCCTGAAGTAAGAGCATTAATTGAGTTTCCGGGCTTTGGCGGTAACCCTGGGGTGGCAGAAGTCATGCAGAACCTTCAGAGCTGAGCCTAATTACTCAAATCAAAGAGAAAGCTCCAGAAAATCCAGCCAGCTGTTACTCAGAGAGAGTAACACTGAGTTTTATTTGTAAGGAAAAGATGGAGAGCTTTGCTCGTGTACTCTTATTTATTAAAGATTTAACTCACTGTCATATCTGTGTATTACACTTTGGTCCCCGTTGAAATATCCAAACAGGTACTCTGGACACTTTCTTAGGTACACCTTGCTAGTACAGATTGGACCCTCTCTTACCTTCTGAGCTGCCTCCAGTCTTCATGGCACAGATTTAACAAGGTGTTGGTCCATATCTCCATGATAGCCTCACACAGTTGTTGCAGATTTATCGGCTACATGTTCATGATGCCCATCTCCTATTCCATCTCATACAAAAGGTGCTTTATTGGATTGAGATCTGGTGCCTGTGGAGCCCACTAGAGTACATTGAACTCATCGTCATGTTGAAGAAACCAGTGTGAGATGATCTGAGCTTTGAGACATGGAGCTGCTGGAAGTCTCCATCAGAGGGCTAGGTAGGCTGTGGGGGTTGAACCATGCTCAGGTGAGACTAAGGGGTCCAAAGTGTCCCCCACAGCATCACACCACCAGCAGCCTGAACCACTGATCCAAGGCAGGATGGGCTTTCATGTTTTAAGCACAAAATTCTTAGCTGACAGGAGTGAGACCCGGTGTGATCCTGTGCTGCTGTTGTCTATTCTGATTCAAGTTTTGATGTATGTTCAGAAATGGTCTCCTGCATGCCTTGGTTGGAGTAATTTGAGATATTGTTGTCTATATTTTATATTTATTGTTGCCCAGAGATCTGCAGCTCACTGGATATTTTCTCTTTTTCAGACCATTCTCTGTAAACAGTAGAGGTGGTTTTCTGCAAAAATCGCAGTGGATCTGCAGTTTCTGTCTGGCACAAACAACCTCGTCTTCTCCAGTCTGATGCTTGGTTTTAAATGCAGCAGCCATCTTGACTATTTCTACATGCCTTAATGCAATGTGTTGCTGCCATGTTATTGCTTAATTGGCTTTTTTGTGTTTACAAGCAGTTGGACTGGAGTACCTAATAAAGTGGCCATTGAGTAAAGCTAGATTTATACAACATTCACTGTACAGTGCTTTATTCCATGAACATGTTTTACTCTGTCGTCCCCCCTGAAGTCCATCCTGAGTCTGAGTCGGGATAATCCTGATTTCTGGATCAAATGCTTCTAAATCCTGTTCAAAGTTTTGACCGAAGGTTTCTGCAGGTTTGATCAGGATCAAAGTGGCGTTGCATGATTAGCACGGATATCAGAGTTCTTTTTACTCTTACATACAAGATTTGATCTGGCTGAAGAAATTTAACAAGTCACTTCTGAACAACTGAGCCTTTTCTTTTTATACTGAATTAACTTTAACAAATGTTTGTAAAAGCTAATGATTACTGTAGTGCACCACAAAATGTCTCAGAACTACTCAGCTGTAGTAATAGTTTTTTGTGTTAGAGCTCATTGGCAAATATTTCTTATCGTCTTCTTTTACATCATCGGTTATGCAAACAGCTGAAAATGAGAGGACCAGGAGGAATGATTGGTTTTTAACAAACAGAGACATAAAAACAGTTTTCTCAGCTTAAATGAGCTCAGTCAAAACTTAACAGCTGTGAAAATAGATCCTCAATCTTGTTTTTATTGCTAGTTTCTAATTCGATTCATTTACTTCCATTCCCTTTTATGTGACTGACTGAGTCTGTGGATGTTTTGCAGTCCTGACTGGGTTTTCAGGACTTGAATCATGTGTTCATATTACATATATGTAACTGTGACCGCCTGGTGTGGTACATTAACGTCATATTGTACATAGTCCCTAACAAATAATCTTAGACAAAGGGCAGAACTTCAACTCATTAAATCGTGTTATATCACAGGTTTAGGTGGCTGCTGCAGTTTAATCTTCTTATTTCAGCTCTGAGTTCAAAACCTCTGGGAGGAAGTCTGAGCTTTAAACTTCAATCATTGGAGCCTGACGGAGGCTGAGGCCTGCACGTCTTATAATACAGACTTTCTGTCCTATAGTGCTGGTTTAATAAACCCTCTCATTGTTACATTCCCTGATTTTAAACAACCACAGGAGAAAACAGCAAGTGTATCCCCAGCAGAGGCTTGTGGGTAATTTTATTCCTGATAAGCTGTGATGAACCATGTACTTTAAAACAAGTTAAAAATACAAGTTTGTCTTTTACAGGAGTGTGACCATCAGTCCACACCTACATAGCCTGTTGTAAATCCACATTACAACTTTATCAACAATATTAAAACATACAAAGGCAGCTCATACTGTGTTGTGTTGTTGCTGGTACACAGGGCATGTAGGAGTGAGAATGTCTGAGCCCTCCCCCGTCCCAGCTCAGTCCACGCGGCTCTTTCTGAAATCTCAGGGTAGATTTCCCTCAGCCAAACCTCTGCTGTGAAGTTCTTCTCTTTATTGTGATAAAATAAAGTATTTTATGGTGCTTTTATTTTAAGTTTTATTCAGTTTATCCACTCGAACTTGTCAGAGTGTCTTGCTAGCAGACTGCATTCCTGAGCAGCTCGGGGGGGGGAGTTCAGGTGACAGTCGACCTACTTTACCCTCCACTCTGTAAACCATCAGCTTGGCCACTGTCCTCCATCTTTATCCACTTTCCCTCTGTTTACTCCACTCTGGCCTTCTTATATAACCTCCTGGTCTGCTATCTGTTTCACTCTTATCTGCTGCTCTGTCATTTTGGGTTTATTTCACAGCGACTGTCTGCTGCCGTGTGTGAGAGGGAACGTTGGCTTTTCATTAGACAGCTTTTAGAAATAAAGGAGCTTTGTCCTATAATCGCTTACAGAGCACACCCAGCTGAGAAAATTACACACACGAGAACAAAGTTACATTTAACAGGCCCTTTTTCTGCACATTCAAATGACTATATGCACGTTAAGTAGGGCTGGGTCTTATATATCAAGTTCTGTTAGATACTAATATATGTTGTTTTCAGATATAAGGTAAAATATTATTTGTATCTATGTAATTAAAGTTGTCTCAGAAATGGACAGGACTGCCAATGCAGGTTTATAATTCAGGGCTCTTGGACTGCTGGCTTGTGCTCCAGTCTCATGCATGTTTTTCTTCGTGAGAACCAAGAGAACAGAGGGCTTGCCTACTCTTTAGGGATGCAACACTTCTCAAAGAAGTACTGAACCATAGGTCATTTGTTTCATACACATGAGTAAATTGTAATATTTTTGGTTTGGGGTGCAGAAGTGTTTCATTCATAGTTGGTAGTCAGTCATTTGGGCCTGTGAGTCCGTGCACATGGGTGAGGAAACTCCCAAAGGTTAGGCTAATGGACAGCCATATGCACCCCCAATCTGAGGGACCCTCGTTCTAATCACCAGTGGTGGAGTAGGGCTGAAGATAGTTCAGTGTTTGTAAAACCAGAAAATCAGTCTTTACAAAAGTTAATAAAAAATAACGTTTAATTCATGTATCCTGTGACAAAACATCATTTTATTAAACTGCTGGTAAAAACTTTCATCAGTTTTTGCCAACAACAGACTCGCAACTCACTGGCTTCTGCAAAGGGTCATAAAAGGTTGAGACTGTGATCCCATATAACCAAGTCAGGGTGACAGAAACAAAACGCACTTTAAAGAAGTATTTTTAATGTTGTTTTTTCAATTTCATTTCATAAAGTGTTTTTATAGTAGTTTATGGAGACGTTTTTTCTGCTAAGAAGAGTTATAAGGAAATTGTTTAGGAATGAAAATATAGCTCTGTTGCCTCAGTAAACAGTAAGGGCCTGATCTACTAAGATCCAAAATAACGGGTGCTAAATTGCGTGTGCAAACTAAAAAACTGCATGTGCTATTAGTGGGCGTGTTGCGGGTGATCTGCTATCACTGCGCAATGATAACAGGCACAAAAGTGGTGTGGACCGCCCCCTTTAAAGGAGGATTTTGTGTGTGCTACCAACTGTCACCATGGAGAGTTTGGGAGAGCAGAGTGGCCGTAAATGAAAAACGAAGTTTGAAACCATGGAGTTTGTGAAAACACTAGCAGTACCCTTTTTTTTTTTTTTTTTGCTGTCTGTCATTTTGACAGACAAGGCCGTCACTGTTCCCTCATGCCATATTTGTATCCGTCATTTTTAATTTTCCTTCTCTGATTACAATCAAACATAATCTAAATGACAGCATTCACATAGTTACACAGCTTTATCATCAATAACCTCTCATGTGAAGAGCAGTCTTACAATTACACACACACAGACAGAGCGGGTACTCTTGCCTTTTACGCACTGACAGCTCCTAAACTGTCAGTGTGTGGAGAGTGTGACGCAGTCGGCTCTGAGTGATTCTGGTTATGAAGGGTTTTTTTTACATAGGTTAAATGACCTCCTTTTCACAGTAAACTTTGCTCAGTTAGACAGAAAAACAAAGGACTTGATGGTTCAGGCTGCGAACTCACAGCACAGAACACAGCATTCTGGGATTGACCTCAGCGTGGATCAGAAAGTCCACTTTCAGAAGCCTCTGCTTCCTCGTCATGTGAAATGTGTCTGTGCAACAGAAATGTTGGTTTGCTGTGCCGTGAATACACATCATGGAGTGATGTTTTTATCGCCCAGAGTCCTCAGCTCTAGGAAAGAAGTAACACTGAAGGTGGACGAAGGAGACAGTGGATCTCCATTTAACTTTAAAACCTCTGTTTACGGGGGTCAGGGGTCATGTCTGCCCATGCATGTGTGGGTTCTCTCTGGCTTCCTCCCACAGACCAAAAACATGCTGGGTTTGATTGGTGACTCCAAATTGTGTTCAGGTATGAGTGTGAGTGTGAATGGTTGTCTGTCTCTCTTTGTGGCCCTGCAATTGGCTGGCAACAGGTTTCGAGGTGTACCAGCCTCTCAGCCAATGTCAGCCTAGTAAGTGGGAGAGATAATGGATGGATGTTTTTAGAAATAACAGGTGAATTTCTGTCAATGTTTATACAGTGAAGACTGTCGATGGTTGTCCTCAATGTTTGATCATCAAAATGAAATAACTCCAAACTTTAGGTGTAAGACTTGTATCTTTGCTTGTGTGGTATCAGACAGAAATCATATTGTTCCAGTCGGACATAAAATATGTCAAAGCTGAAAGTTTTTGGTATATTTAGACCCTCTCTTCTCACCGCTGTCCTCTTTTTGAATTGTTTCTAATGTTTTTAGCGATTTAGACAATGCTGTCCTTCTCATGGATGAAATCTTTACTGCAGACAATCAGATTTCTGTCATTTTTTAGCCCCTGATCATTTTGACACACTGTATTTGAGACTCGAGTGGTTTTTAACAATCTCAATATATTTTGGTCTGTTTTAATCCACAATCGTCATTCATATCAAGAATCATTTTATCAAAGTAATGGTCGAGGAGATGAGGGGGCAGAGCGTTTTTTTAAAGTTTTTATAGAAATGCTGCCAAAGTGTTTGTACAATCAAGAAAGCATGTCACAATTTAGCAGCAACTTGCAGGATATTTGGTGTTGGTAAACGCTGCTTAGAAACCCATCGTCAACGTACATGGAACTAAGCTAACTGAGGAACTTAGCTTTGGAGCTTTTATACTCTAAACTGTCACATCCTTGGAGTCAGAGGGTTTTGTAATCACAGTTTTAGTCCAAAGTTCATCTCGGCATCACCTGTCTGCACAATTGTTTGTAGATTTTTGCTCTGTCACAGCCCGATGTTCTGCTCTGATTTCATATCTGTCTTTAATAAAGCAAGTATCTGTGTGCTTGTGTGTTTCCAGGATGTGCTCACCCCGAGGAGCTGACCACAGAGCGAGCCCACTCTGCTGTGGAGGAAATGTTTCAGTCCCTCAGAGGTCTGAGTCACGCCAGAGACCACCTGAAGCAGCTCCGCTCCGTCTACATGGCCAGCGACGGCGTTCACCAGGTCTGACGTACAAACACACACGCTCTTTAAAAAACACAAACTGTGTATTAGCAGAGGAGGAAGTCTGACATCCTGTCCTTACAGCTCTGTTTGTTTGACTGGAGCTCTAAGTCAGCGTATTTGGATGACAGATCGGAGCTCAGGAGCTAACACTCACTAAGCTAACCCACGCTTTAGTCCTTCTGTCTGAGGAACCCGTTTGGAGCTCAAGCCACTTTAAGTCCCCCTAACCCACAAACAAATTAGTGGTATGATCACAATATCAATAAAGCACATGAACTGCAAACTCCTGACGCTGAATAAATTCCATAAATGAATTGGCAATATTTCTTCCAGCCCTGAACTGGACATGAGCCCTTAGTTCTCTCCAGCGTTGAACGCTTTTCCGAAGATTGACTTTGTTTGTGTGAAATATTAACAGTGCCTTCTCTTCAGATGATCTTTAGGTTTCTGTTCTTCAGAAGTTCCTCAAAAGGCCTCATAATATTTTATCATATGCTGAAATTGCTTTAAGGGCCTTATATTCCTCTTTGACAAATTACCAAAACCACGCTGGTACAGTGGCTCAGGTCTCAGGTAAAAATAGTTGGTGTAAGGATTTTCATGCTGTGTCAGCGGAAGAAATGTATGTTTGGATAACAGGCAGGCATAGTTGGGCTTAATTTAGCTCCATATGTTTTCAATAAACCAAGAAGAATCCTCTGATAGCATTGAAGACCCCCTGAGACCTGAAGGGTATCACTTTTTTATGAAATGCTTTATGTAAACTTCTTCTTTGTAGCAGAGTGTCTCCCAAATCCAACATTTCAGTTTGACCTTCACCTCGAGGTCAAACACAGAAGAGGCTGAATTATTGAGTTGTCATTTTTCCTGGCTCACAGCCGCTCAGCCTCATGTTTCATCCTTTTATTCCTCACACTGCAGCAGTAAAGGTAGCACAGGCTCGGATTTGTCAGGACACCTTTGGCCTCACTCTCTTTTGTCCGCGGTTGCTTTGCGTCAGAAGGAGAGCCTCTTCACAAACTGTCAGCATCTTGGAGCTTATGTAACACAGGAGAGCCTCTGTGTGCATCTGAAAGCTTTGTCCTCATCAAAAGACTCTTACCTTTTCTGATGGGCAGCCATAACAAGGCTGCAGTCCTGTGCTCTGATTGGCCGGCTTCTCCACAGCCGGGGCACAAGGGTTAGTCGATAAAGACTCAAGGCGACATCTTCCCGTTCTTTACTGAAAAGCTTGTTTTGATTTTTTTCTCCAAATACAAGAACGTTATGAAAGATGCAGACAAAAAGAGGAGAGAGAGGAAGTTTCTTGGAATAAATGCTGAACTTCGACAAAGACTCAGACGATTTCTGGCTGTCTCTGTCTCTGCTGTTCATGGATGCTTTTCTGTTTCTTGGTGACATCGGTCTTTAAGTACTTAAGCTCTGAATCACAACAGACCTTCTGACACAGGAGAACTGATTTTAATACTGGATGGAAAAACTGTGCCGATTACATGTAAATCATTGAGCTGAAACTGATTGTGGCCCCAATTTTAATGATTTTCTAATCAAAAGACACACAGTCTACATCTGTGATGAGTAATTAATACATAGTAACCCTGTGGAAAAGTCAAATTTCAGGTTTATTTCCTCTATTTGAAAGTAGTTGCATAAGAGGCACAGCTGTACTCTGTTTTGGTAGCAGGCACCTTATGGGCTTTGACTGAGGGCCATCAGAACACAGCTGTGTGAAACTTCTGAGACGCCCAAAACAACAACAGAGGAAATAGAGGTGATTTTGTAGCTGGCTGCCAATTTTTGGCTTTTTGTCACTGCGAGGAGAGGAGTTTTGTTCCAAGATGGTTACAAGCAGCAAAACAACCAACTGTCAAAAGCAGAGTAGGGTTTTAAGGCTCATACAGCAGTATAAAGACGATGACCACAGGGTTTGATTCCTGTGTCATCCGGCATATAATGCTCCAGGTGACAGTATTCTCAACAGACAGTGTCTGAACTAGCAGTTACCGTCATGGATCAAAACCATTTTTATTAAAAACACAATAATCATATTGAGCTAAAAACTGACAAATGGTCAAATCATGTGACTGTTTGGGTCATAACTGGAAATCATCAACCCTCCAGCCACAGTGACTCATCGAAGCAGCAAGACAGAGGCCTTTCTCTGACACCAAGCAGACACACACTCAGAGTTGAAGGTACAACCTCCAACCATTATCTGCACCACCCATCCTTTCAGGGGCTGGAGCCTGTCTCAGTGGGTGAGAAGCAGGGTACACCCTGGACTGTTGCCTGCTAATCACAGGGCAGCACATAGAGACAGACATTCATTCACACACTTTCACACCTGAGGGCACCTACACTGTTAAAAATTAAAGCTCAGAAAACTCAAAATATCAAGGCAACTCGATGCGATAGATTTTTGGGTTTTCTCAACTTTTTCACAAGTTGTTGACAAAACTATAGTTGATACAAAAGTTCCATCAACATGAATGTTTTTGTTTTCCTATTCAGGATTTTCTTGTTGAGCCAACAATACATGTCTTGCTGTCATGACATAGTTTTCTGCCTTTGCACAAGTAATATATTCTTGTTGAATAAACATAAAACTGTGCATCTGCACCACTTGAAGTTCTCTTTAGGCCAACATTGACTACTCAAAGCTGCTTTACACCACAGGTCACATTTACCCATTCACACCCATTCGGTCTCACATTCACTCACTGATGGTTCAGAGTTTCTATGTTAGTTATCCATCAGTATCAACTAACACATTCACGCCCATTTACACACCACTGACGCAGCAATTAAACCCATATAAGTAACTTGAGCATGCACAAAGGTGATTTGACCAACAAGACAAAGGTGCTTTAATTTTAACACATACAGTCTTGTTGTATTTACAAGGAAATTCAATTTAGACCAACTATAGGGGGTTGCTTTTTGAATAAACACAGTTATGTAAATTTAATTAAAAATACTTTCATTTTGAATCAGATCAATTAAAAAACTCAATTTAGACCAACATTAGCAAGTTATCTTTTTAACAGTGCAAGAGTCATCAGTCAACCTGACAAGCATGTTTTTGGTCTGTGGGAGGAAGCCTGAGTACCTGGAGGAAATCCAGGCGTGCATGGGGAGAACATGCAGACTCCACCCAGTGAGGCCTCATTGGAGCTGAAGACTCAATCCC